>JAJIBD010001136.1:0-65734 GCA_021461705.1 Cryptotis parvus | reverse complement strand
GAAGAAGATAAAGTTTATAAGTGTCAATATTTGCTTTCAGCATTTAATTTGGATTTTTAGATTTATAACTGTAGTATTTCCATGCAGCGGATACCGTACACTTTGAAACATATGTCATCAAATATAGTTCTTATACAATATAAGGGGCTAATAACATAGATTTCAAAATTTTGTTATTGTCATGGTAAAGTAAATTAAGCAATAATTGCCATGACATTAAAGATTACAAAGCACAAAAATTGACATTGCAGCAATGCAACCTAGAAACAAAACTATCACTACTTGTACATGTCACATTTCATAAGCATTGTCCAACATTAAAATAAATGGCACAATTTAATTTAATAGAGAAAAGTTCATTTATAATAAAGTTAAAATAATGGTGCTATTTTCATTTTTGTTAAGGCAATTGTTCTTTACCTATCAGCTATTGAATATATTTGCAACAAATATCTTGTTAGTGGACTAATGTTTGGGAAATATTAAAAAATGTAAAACGATTCTCTGCAAGGCAATCAACATTTCCTGCCCTGTGGAGGGACCCGTCTGCTCTAAAGTGGTTCTCTTGAGCTGCTCAAACCAAAATTTCTTCCCTGCCAATGTCAGTTTCAGGACTGCTGCAGAACCTGGATTGGGGAGAAGACTGACTGAACTCTTTGAAAAAGTTAATATCACGTGTGGCATTTGACTTAGTGTATATTTTGGAATTGAAGGAAATGTGAAGTTGAAGTTAAATGTGAAGTTCGCTGACATGCTTTAATAATTTGAACTTCTGTCAGGAACTTAGTAACTACAAGATTGTGTGATTCTTTTTCTCAGGCAAACCTTTTCAAGTTTTCCACAGTGCTTCTGCGATCTGACTAAAGTCAATAGGGTTTAGTCTGTGGGGTGATTTATTGTCAAGTACTGTTTAGCTTATCTTTATGCTCCCTGCATATAGTTTTGGTCTATATTTACGAGAGGCTCATTAAATTAACCCTGCATACCTTTCTTTATACAGGAGCTCCTAAACAAATCAATGAGATTAAAAGTAAATGCATCATTGGCAACCAAAAAACTTTAGGAAATAAAAATATTGATGTCAAAAATGGAAGAGATAGATAAAGCTAGTAGATGAGGCTTTGCATTTTTAAATAGAATTATAAATAAGAATAAAGTTGTAACTAATTTCTAAGTTGCTTACAAATGTACATTTAGAACAATTTCCTTTTGTTCGATTTATAATAAAATAACACTTTGTTCTAGTTAGCTATTCAGAGATATTCAAATATTGTAATAAAAACACAACAGCAAAATGTTGTTCATAATGGAAAATTAATTTTAAATTAAGAAATAGTTCATGAGACATTTTAGTACTAATTCTTTATTGCTAATAACTTGATTCTAGGAAGTTTATACTCTCTTTTCTCAAATTTGTAGTCATACAATGCTTACCAAAAATTGATAAATATATGCTTTTTCCTGAGTTTAAGATATGTAAAGTTCATTAAAAATAAGAATCATTTATCACAAGTATTTATCGGATTTTTTTTTAATTTATTTTTTATTTATTTTTTTATTTATTGGATTTTTGAGAAAAAAAGCAATAATTTAATAGCCAATGTCCTCAAATTTGTAAAAGTGCAAATCTAGAAAGGTTAGTCATTACTGTGTTCAGTTTTTTAGGCTAGAAGACTTCACATTAGAAACTACTTGGTATGGATCTGTTTCTACAGAATACAACTATAATCTTTGAATATCGTACATTATGTTATTAAATTACTCCAGTACGATAGTTTAGGAGTTACTGGAAGGTCTAAAGCATTAGAGACCTCCCTATTTTAGGAACACTATCACAAAACTCAGGTGTCATGTGAACAGAATGTGAAATATGGCATCCATTTAAACTGCTCCTAAATTGTCTTTAATTCATGTACAACTTTTTAGTATTAAATTAAAACAAATAAACAAGAAAAAAGTTCATAATCTATACCTCACCTATCATACTTATTCAAGTTTAAGTTGTGCTATCAAAAATAAAATAGCACCAGTATGTGGAGAAAAAACAAGACAAAATAAATTTTTGGATAGCTGGAAAAAATAAGCCAATACAGAGAGATTTTGATTAACCCTTCACTCACACTTCGATCTCAGAGCAATTTCTTTTAAAAAAAAAATTTAAAAAGCTTTTTCAGATGGGGAGGGTAAAAAAAGACTCAGGGTTTACTCCTGGTGACTCTCGGGGGATCATATGGGATGCCGGGATCCAACCCTGGTCAGCCACAGCAAGACAAACACCCTAACTGCCGCACTATTGCTACTTGACCCCAGCAATTTCTAACTTAGATGCATTTTCGACAGGAGTGAAGATTTTCATTAATGCAAAATTTTATATATTTAAATAATTATTAAAGCAGTAATGTTATTGTCTTTCACACATCTAATGATAATTTGTGTCTTACTAGGTAAATAAGGAAACATTCTGAATTAGAGATTATCACTTACTAGGAAATATGGAGGGGAATGCAAATTTGGAGATAAAACTTAAGTGGGGACTGGAAAGAAACTAAAGTTTGTGTAGCCCTTGCCTAGAATTCAGATGACCTGGACCTTAATCCTTGGGCTCCATGCAGTGCTGTGAGCCAACCAAGAGTGATCCCTGAGCAGAGTCAGGAGTAGACTCTGACCACCCCAAGGTGTGACTCCAACCAAAATAAATAAATAAACTAAAACCACAAGGTATTTACTTATAATTGACCTTGATCTGTAAGTTGACTGTAGTAAACTTGGGTATAATATGAGGAGAAAGAATTTGGGTGGCAGAACGTCTGAGTACATTTTTTACAATTTGAAATATAATTTTTTTGGGGCCAAAGTGATAGTCCAGCAGGTAGGGCATTTGCTTTGCATGCTGCTGACCCGGTTCGATCCCTGGCATCCCATATGTTCCTCTGAGCACCGCCAGGAATAATTACTGAGTGCAGAGCCAGAGTAACCCCTGAGCATTGCCCGTGTGACCCAAAAAGCAAAAAAAAAGAAATCTAATTGTTTTATTCATGGTTGACTTTAAAATCTCTGCTAATCCACCTTTTCTTATTCTACACTATTGCGGATTATTACTTTTGTTTTATTCAACACTCATGTGGTGGAATATTTATGAGACAGTGCAAAACTCTTCAGATGTCTCTTTACTCTCTCTGTGTTTTTCATCTCTCTGCATGCTTAGGCTTTATATTTACTCTGAATAGTCCTTCTACTGTAGGTAAATAAAAGGCAGTGAGATAGCATTATGGATTCTATACAGAACACTGTATTGTACTTTGAGTACCTTAGGCATAAGGAGTGACCACTGAACACCAGTAGTATGACCCTAAAAAGAAAATAAAATTTAAATGAAATAGGGACATTTAAATGAAGTAGGAAAATAAGTAGCATATTAGACAGGAAAAAAAACCTTGCAGTTGACCTTTATAACTCATATGCCAGCATACTAAGATAGATGCAAATGGTTGGTGAAAAGATGAAATATGGATAGTCTTTGTCCTTAGAGGTTATAAAACCTGATTGTTATGTATGAGTCACTGCTGTATGAAGCAGATCAAATATTGTCAAAGGGAATCAAACAGAATTGTATTTTTGAATAAAAACATTGAACGCCAAGCTATTTGGAATAATAAGAAAAGGAGTTCTGGTAAAGACTGTTTTTATTTTATTTTGAAATAGACTTTGAAAAGATACACAGAAGTTTGGTAGATTATTCTAAAAACTATAAGAGAATTGTAGGACAATAAGACAGTATGAGGAAAACAAGGAGGTATAGGGTCAGAGTTATACTTTAGAAACTTGGTACTTAATCAATTTGACTGACTATAGTATAAAATAAATGGCTGCAGGGAAGGTAATCCTGAGATAAAGGAAGATTCAAATGGTTGTATAAGAGTGTGTATTTTGTGAAATAATTCTTGGGAATATATTTTAACACTTTTAGTATATTATATTGTATCATCATTAATGTATTGCACCACTTTTTAAAGTATCATATTGCTGATATACTGCTAGAGCAAATGACAGTAATCAGGAAGAATAAAAAATGGGAAGAGTGGAAATATGGAATGAACAGGTAAGTTATATTTCGAGTTATGAAATACTTTAAGAGGTTGTCAAAGATGAGGATGTGACTGATGTGTTCTTTTACACCTGCCCTTAAGTGAATCATAGAATCCAAGTTCTTGGGTAACTGAAAAACATTATATGCTACCACAAATCAAGACTAGGCACAGAACATTATCAAATCCACCTGAGTAAAGACTGTTATGAAATATACAAAGCCATGCATATACAACCAGTAATGGGCAGGTGATTGGGGAAAGGGTTGACTATTTTTACTTGTGGTCGTGAGATTCATTTTCATCAGAGTCTGACATCTTGAAAGTTGCTGATCATACATCCTCTCATTTTATGGTCTATGGTTCAAAGATTGCAGCCACCATTGCTATTTACTATGACCTCATATAGGAAGGGAACAATCTTATTTAATGAATATAAACTATACTTATTAATATTTTAAAAGTGGGGTGCAATGTTCTGGGAAAGCAATGAACAAATTTGATTAATAAGATAAAAATGAAGTGAAAGAATCTTTAGGGGCTTTGGGCTTTATAACCTGCATACTTTGGAAAAGCTACAACAGAGACAAAAGGAAGGAACATGAAATAAAATTAAATAATTTTTAAATCATTGTAGTTTATGGAAAAGTTTAAAAGTAATAAAAGCGAAGAAGAGAAAGAATTAAAAGCAAGGATTTATTTTAGCTCACTTAACATTCAATAACATTTTTCTTATTATTGGAATTTTTGCACACTAAAGGTAAAAATATTACTGAAAACCATAAGTAAATAAAAATACTGAAGTGTCTCCTACAGTTTAACAAAAGGGCCTTGCTACAAATAGCCTGAACCAAAAAAGTGAAATTAGATCATTTCAATAAGCAACAAAGTTATTTAGGCAAGTGTCATATTACTTGAATAACTGCAAAACGGAATGAACAGCCTAATGTATGTTTATAAATTGTGTCTATTACTTCTTATTATTATAACTGGTTTAGAAGGAATCACAAATAAAATGCATTATAATTCATTGTTATTTTTATTCCTCTGGATTGTCAAATCCTTTTGTATATAACTTTTGTGCTTATATTCAAAAGAGTTAAGATAATTATCTCCATAATAAAGTATTTTTGTATACAATAGTAGATAATCACCTCCTTTCTTCTATTTCTGATCAATGTTTAATTTGCTAATTTTTTTCACAACTGTAGAATTATTTTCAGTGACTCTTAACCATGTTATGGAACCCCAATATGCATGTTACTGATATATTACTATGCATATTACTGATATATATTTAAGTATATTCTTGTGGGGTCCCTCCCAGTTAGTGCTTTAGAGCAATGCTTTGCTAGATGTCCAACTAAAGTCCTACTATTTATATTCAGTGCTATATCTCTTACATTACATTATTAAATCTTTGTGAAAAGAGATCTTGTAATTTCCCCATTTGATATACTGATACGTGCATGTCATTTTCCCTAAATAAATTTCTATATAATAAATTTTTCTGTTTATTATTTGTCAAAATAATTAGAAAAATAGTAAAAAATAACATATTAAATGAATAGAAAATACATGCCTTTATGATTATTACAATAAGGGTCAAAATCTGAGACAATAATCTTCTACCCACTTAATTGGTACAATGGTGTCACATTGTGCTTGAAGCTAAATTTTCTTTAGCTCCTTGAAGAAGCACATACAAGCAAAACAATTTTATTCCTTCCTAATAGGCATTGTACCTTACTTCAGGATAATTCTTTTTCCTAAGAGATAAGTTGAATACACACAAGTGTCTTTAGTATAATGCAGGCCCTGCAATATCCCAACTCATAGCTTTGTGAACCAAGGTAAATTAACTGGAAATTTCTTTCTTGAACAAGAATACTGAACAGAATGAAACATCAAAAAGTAGTTGGACATGTTTATTCTAACAAAGGGCACTCCCCATATTTTTCCAGTTACAATTATTTTTCTACTTGTGTGTCCTTCTGGGGTAGCTTATATTTGAAACCACTGTAAGGTTAATTTCTCCAGAAGCTCCACTCTCCCAGAGAGTGTTTTTGCTTCTCCATAAAGAGGCCTATTTTTCCAGATGGTCAAAGTAATTCTGAAATGAGAAAACTTGTGTTAGAAGCTTCCACTGGAAAACCACAAGAGGGAAACCTAACCCATCTCGGAAAGGGAAAGCAATCTTAAAAACGGTCAGTCCATTTCCTATATTTACCTACAGAGGGTCAGACACAGTCCAGGGGAGAAGGCACGTGTGTTTCAATAAGCCAATCCCTATTTGATCCTTGCACCACATATTGTCCCTGAGCACCACCAGTAATGACCCCTTGAAACAAGACCTTTCTGCTTGCTACTTCACCATCCTAGGTGAGCTGTATCTCTTGACTGACATCGCCGGGCCTATACTGAACTGCTAGGCAGAGACCCTCCTTCCTAGCAGCTTCCACAGTTAACCTGTGCCATAGAAAGGAAGGGCTCACACTACAGTACCTGAAGAAGAAGGAGGAAAGACAGTGTAAAAATAAATAAACAGCATACCAGAGAACTATGGGACCAGTTCATGAGGAAATATAAGACTTATTGCAGACCTTGAAGAATAGAAAAGTTTGATGAATAAATAATAAAGAAATCAGAATGGAGGAACAAAGAAACAAAGATCCTAGAGGCCAAAAATACCAGTAGATATAGACCTAAGTAGACAAACTCCAAGACATTTATATATATATATATATATATATATCCAAGACATATATATATGTCAGTTTGATTACATATATATATGTCAGTTTGATTTTGTCAGTTTGATTACTATATATATATATATATATAGTAATCAAACTGACAAAATTCAAAGAAGAGACAGAATACTAAAAGCAGCATGATCAATAAACAAACTTACAGCAAAGGTCATACAGTAGTTTTATCACAGATTTAAGACAATGGAGGAATATAGTAGAGAACTAGTAGAGATATGCAGAGAAAGGCTTCAGGATAGGCTCAGAGAATTCATAGCCTTGAAGAGAGTTTTTGCAGGAAATATCAAAAGTGTGTTCTGTGCCTGCCAAGGGGAAGGTCAGGATAAAGTGCAAAGTGAGAATGGCAGGTAACCTGGGGACTTTGGTGTCAGGAAGGCTATTAGTGGTGGCAATGGTGTTGGAATATTGTATTCCTGAAACAAAGCTATTATGAACAACTTTGTAAATCATGGTGTCTTGATGAAATTCATAAAGAAATTAAAAATGCCAGAACCTAGGGTAGTTCTCAAGTACTTCATGACGTGTCACCAAAAACCTTAATTAAATAAATAAATATTTAGCACCTGGATGCCTAGCACCTGGATGGAGAGCTCCTTGATTATAGGAGCACATGACTTACATGAGTGGTGCCCAAATTGTAGCACCTATCACCTCTTAGTCTTCTGAGCACCAACGGGTATTGGCATAATCTCAAAGCCCTGTTGGAGCTGAGCATTGAACTGCATGGCCTGGGAGATTTTCACTGTATCACTGTATTCACATTGTTTATCGATTTGCTCAAGTGGGCACTAGTAATATCTCCATTAGTCCTGTCATAAGCAAGTGTAACCCAAGGGCATCTGCTTGCTCCAGGGACAGGAGGAGCCTGAAACCATTCTTCAGGTCATGGAACTGAGGTCCATAATTGTTTCTAGGTTTTGGCATAACAAGTAAATAAAACACGGGTAGCTTGCCAGGCTTTGTCGTGTTTCAGGTGGTATAGTCTCAGTAGAAGGCTCTCATCTCGAGCATTTACTGATGAAACTAAAAGGGGGAAGATCAGGTTTTTCTCTTGATTGGAGCTCTGAGGAACTATGGAGTCTGGATGTTGAAAATGACTGACTGCATGATGTATGGTTTCTTCTGGCTTCTTGCTAGGCTTACTGGTATCAGATAGAATCTGTCTAGAACTGTATACAATGTATAAATGTGAAAGATCTAGGGAAGGACCTTATCATAAAATCAGCATTCTCTAAGAATATCGGGCGCCGCTTTGTGGCTGTGCGCCAAAGGAGCTGTGGGTCTGGCATGGGTGGGTCTCTCTCTCTCCCGGACAACTGGCATGGAGGCGGAGGAAAGGGCAGGGCCCAAAACTCCACGCCGAGTCCAGCCAGCATGGTCTCTCCCCGCCCATGAGAGCAAGCCCATGGAGCAATGTTGGACGTGGCTAGGGGCTGGCTGAGCCCCCTACGGGAGGTCAGCTCCATGGGTTGCTTCCACATGGAGCTGGCCGAGCAGTGCAGCTGTGGATCTGAAGTGGATGGGTCTGGATCTCTTTTGGGGTTGCAAATTCGCTTAGTCTGGCATAGGTGGGTCTCTCTCTTCTGGGGAAACTGGCATGGCGGCGGAGGAAATATCACCAATATCAAAAAGATCTGATGTGATTGTTGGTGGGAATGTTGACAGGTAGAGCCTCTTTGGAAAACAATATTGACATTCCTCCCAAAACTAGAAACTGAGCTCCCATTTGACCCAGCCATACCACTCCTCGGAACATACCTTTGAAGGCCAAAAACATGCAGCAGAAACAACAACTACACTTCTATGTTCATAGCAGCACTATTTACAATAGCCAGAATCTGGAAACAACCAGAATGCAGAGAACAAACGATTGGATGAAGAAATAGATAAACTATCTTTTAATGAAAAGTCAAAGAAAGGAAAATGGAGGTAAAGGGACAAGGAATATTGATTGCTCAACATGCCGAGGTAAGTGCTACATATTTAGTTATCCTGAACATATCATCTCCAGCATTACATGTTCCCCAAGAATACCATGAAGTAATATGGTATGGTCCAAAACCAAAATAATGAATGCAAGAATATGAGGTGATATTGTGATGTTAGTGTTTAAACTTTTTATTTTAATATACTTTTCTTGTTTGGTGAACATCTTTTATAAGCATAGAGTATTAAGAGTAAAGTTAATAAAACTTACACAAAGATGTCTATTCTCATGATAAAATGATGACTGTGTCTGAAAAGTCATTTAATGCTTTTATAGTAATAGCAGTGTGATATATTAATGACTATGTAAATATAGTAAATAAAATAAAACTTTGACCTCTATCGTTGGTCTAGCAAGTAAAACCAATGAGATATTGTTTCATTGTAAAATTTAGAGTTTCATTGCATTAAATATTTTTATTTTTTGAGTTTGGACAACACCTGACAGTGTTTAGGGCTTTCTCCTTGCAGTATAACTCCTGTCTCTGTGCACATGGAATTTATAAAGAAAATATATGTATATATTGTTCTTACAACTCCCCCGACGATAGTTTTAATTTAGCCAGAAACTCAGAACAATTAATTTTTCTGAAAACCGAGAAAAATATTCAACATATCATATTTCCAATAACTGATTATCTGTTCTTCATAAAAAAAAATCTTCAAAGTCTGTCCATGAACCAATTCACTTTCCAGTCATATTTTAAGCTTTAAAAGACCATAGTAAGGATGAAGATGAAAACAGGGAAAATGCAAATTATACTGGGAGTGACAGTTAACATTTTTCATTAACTGCTAATGATAACAACTTTGGAGTTTTCATCTGCGCCATGAAAATGAAGCTCTTATTTTGATCAGCTTTTAAGCATTGTAACAATGTACTAAGGGTTTTTCAAAGGTAAACATGAAGTTAATCATGGCTTTCTCCTATACATTAAATGCTGAGAAAATACAAAATAGTTAAGTAGTGAGGCATTCTTTATAATTGAAATTATTTTTTAGAATATAATATCCAGTAAGCTATAATGATAGTATTATTTTGTTCCACACAGAATTAAGAAAAAATATATATATCTTGCAAACTTTTAATGAATACTTCCTTGCCTTTTGAAGTTCTTGGATGAAAGGTACCAGTAGAGTGAGTATTATAATTAAATCCTAAAATTGTAGATTTTAATTTGCTTTTCAATAGCTAGGAATTCAAGTTCTTAGAGTGTGTGATAACACACATCAGGAGGCCTAGTTATCATTCTGCACAAAGAGATCAAATATAATTGGTCATGTTGAATCTGAATTGAACTACTAATGAAATTTGTGAAAAAATGTTGTGCGAAGAACATGATAAAATGACATTAAGTATGATAGACTCAGAACATCATTTATATTGGAATTCAACCAAATGATTTTTTTTGAACTACAATATCCTCAAAAACAAAAAGTTAAAATAATGGTCATAATAAATCCTTAAAAATCAGATTTATTTTAAATCACCATTTAAAATCATGTTTAATTTTTGCACAAATTAAAGTACATGTCAAATATGCTTTAAGTCAGCATATATATATATATATATATATATATATATATATGAAACATACGAACTTTCAGAAAAAATATCAAAAGTTATATATTGTATAAATGTATATGTATGGGGAGGACTGGCTAAAGAAACTGTGGTACATCTACACTATGGAATACAATGCAGCCTTCAGAAAAGATGAAATTATAAAATTTACCAGCAAATGGATGGACATGGAGACTAACATGGTGAATGAAATTAGTCAGAAGGAAAAGGACAGATATAGAGTGACTGCGCTCATTAACGGATATAAATAGATACCAGTGTTTTACTAAATGTGGGAAATGTAATGTCAGACTAGAACTCACCATTGAATATATACAAAGAGACTCAAATAATAAACTGTAAATATCTGCAGAGCTAGCCACATTGGGTAAAAGAAGAGGAAGAGAGATGCAGAGACAGAGAGAGCGAGACAGAGAGAGAAAGAAAGGAAACAGGCTACCTGCTATTGAGGCAGCCTGGGGGTGAGTGGGAGGGGGTGTGTGTACATTGGTGTGTGGGAATGGGGCACTGGTGGAGGGTGCTGGAATACTGTATTACCAAGAACCAATTATGAACACCTTTATAATTGTATGTATCACGGTGGTATAATAAAAAATTTTAAAAAATAAATATATATATTTGACAATGAAGAAATTCGAATGGCCAAAAGGCATATGAAAAATGCTCATCATCACTAATCATCAGAGACATGCAAATCAAAACAACAATGATATATCACCTCACACCACAGAGACTGGCCCATATTCAAAAAGGTAAAAGCAACACGTGCTGGAGTGGATGAGGGGGAAAGGGGACTCTCATACATTGTTGAGTTGGAATGTCGACTTGTACAAGTCGACATTCTGGAAAACAGTATGAACATTCCTCCAAAGACTAGAAATTGAGCTCCCTTTTGACCCAGCCATACCACTCCTGGGAATATACCCTGGGAAGCCAAAAACACACAGCGTAAACACAATCCACACTTTTATTTTTATAGCAGCACTATTCACAATAGCCAGAACCTGGAAACAACCAGTATGCCTGAGAACTGATGACTGGATAAAGAAACTGTGGTACATCTACACAATGGAATACTATACAGCTGTTAGGAAAAATGAAGTTATTTGCCTATAAATGGATGGACATGGAAAGGATCATGTTGAGTGAAATTAGTCAGAAGGAAAGAGAGAGACATAGAATAACTGCATTTATTTGCATGACAAATATATCAGGTGGTTTTACCAAAAGTGGAAATTACCGCAAACGTGAGGGAGTCAGAGGTTAGGTAAGACAGAGAAGGGAACATGTGAGAATAAATGTCGAAAGGGCTGATACCAACATAGAACTGAGCATTAAATACAGACAAAAAAATGCACAGGATGGCTTCCAAGTGTATGTAGTGCAACCCACAATGTGTATGAGAAGGAAGAGAGAGAGGGAGAAAAAAAGAGATAAGGAACCTGCCATTTAGGCAGGCTATGGGAGGGGGAGGGAATTGGGGACATTGGTGGTGAGAAATGGGTACTGGTGGAGGGCGGGTGCTGGAACACTATGTGACCGAAACCTCCAAACATGAACAACGTTGTAATTGTATATCTCACGGTGGTATAATAAAATGTTTAATTAAAATAAATAAATATATATATGCATGTGATATACATACATGTACCCATAGATGTATAGGTTACACACATTATATAATTAGGCATATTTAAGTATAAGTAAAGTATATGTGCCCTATATATTTAGTCATATTACTATATTTTATGTCAAATATGTTTTCTATAAATAGTGAGAACTCAGCACTAGGTACTGAAAGAGTTCTACAAGTTCGGAAGAAACCATTACTTTATAGGTTAAAGAGAAGTTTTTGTTATGTGGTGGCTAATGTAATTTCTGTAATTCATACCTCTATGATTTAATTAAGATATGTAAAATTCAATAGATTTAATTGAGTCCCTATAAAATAAGTAACTATTTCTCTCTTTAAAAATGCATTTTTTCCTTTCTATTATAGACAAAGGAGAGAATTTTGAGTCAAATTTGGGGAATGACAGGTAAAGAATCCAAGCTTCTGTATTTGATTGATTTGTATAATATTTAGCAAGATAATTGCTTTCTGTTTTGCTGTTCTGATTTCTATGGAAAAAGCAATGGCAAAACTGATTTTGAATATTATATTAGGACATTCATTTATGTGATGAGAATAGCACTTTCTTCATTTGAAATTTTCAGCCAAATACTATTTAATTAAAATCTTGTTATTACAGGGTTTTAATAAAGATAAACCCATATTTTCTTTACTCTTCTATGAAATACCTGCGCAGTTACTTTGACATCCTTTTAAAGAGATTTTAAATCAAGCAAAGATAACTAATAACGAATGTTAATGCAACAAGAATTCAATTTTAAACTCATAAAGATTAGTTCATAAATATTTAAAGGAATCTCAGACTGAGTAAAGTAGAACTCACAGAAAATCTCCCCAGGCTATCAAGATGGCATAGTAACAGCTCCTGGACAATTAAATTTGGTGATTGCAGAGGAACATTCTCTCTGAAAGTATATTTATAATGAACTTGCTCTACAAGTCAATATATTTTAGGAATTAATTCACTGATTTGAATACTCAAGCTTGGAAAACAAAATGAACTGATTTTCTAAACATGAAATTCATTAATATGTATTTAAGGGTGAATAGAGTTTCTTCCCAAAATCACAGGAGCAGCTGATAAGGCTAAAGGGGAATCATAATTTGGGAAGCATGACTAAAATCACAGTCTGCAGAGCAAGCTTCTGAAATCTACGGTGGAGTTTGTTTCATAAATAGTATTCAGGCAGTATAACAGTCTATATGCACCACTTTTCCAAGGTGGAGGGTTCAGACATGTCAGAAGTAAAAGCGTGGCTTGAACAGTTGAGGAACATATAGCAACAAATTTGACCAGAAATAACATATACAGAGAATGGTGGAGAAATGGCACGCAGGAGATGTTTTTATTGTGATAATGAAAAGCTAAGTGACATCAAACATGGGGACTCCACTGAACAGTCTCCTCTGGTAAGTACTGTAGAGGCAGAGCTCTGTGCTTATAACAGCAAAAAGGATTTCATGGCCAAGTAAGGCAAAAGGCCTCTTAGGGAAGTAGGTTTCACATTGTTGAAACTATCAGCTTCAGTCAATGTTTTTGTTTGCTCGATTCCTTAATCCTAGAGATTCTTACCCAGTTTTCTCAAGAAGAAAGGAAATATGAAGCATTGAGTTGAACATAGTTTTGTTAAGTGAACAAGCAAAGGGCATAGGGTAGAATTATATATATATGTAGAATTATATATATAAACATATGCACACACATGTATATACACATACAAATATATATACCTTATAAAATATGTAACTAATATATATACTATATACAAAATATATTATTCCCATTTGAACACCTTTTTGCTATATCATTTCAAATAAGTTCCAACTCTTCCAATATATCTAATTCTAACAAAGTGCCATATAATTTTTTAATTTGGTCTACCTTTCTCCCTTTTCATCTCATTCACTTCAATACTTTGATAGATAAATATTTAGTTCCTAGATTTTTATCTATTAGCATTTGTCTTGTGAAAGTGGGAAACACATTAATCAATTTCTATCTACGTTAGTGTGAGCACTGAAGTTGATGCCTATTATACACATATGTATATGTATATGCATATATACATATATATAATGGAAACAGGTGATGACATATATATATATATATAGATAGATAGATAGATAGATATTTATACTTAGTGCATATGCCATATATAATTGCAAGACTTTGTTGATGACCAGTGAACAGCAATTTAGTTTCTTAGTATAGCTAATAATTTTCTTCAAAATATTTTAATATTTAGGTAGGAGCATGCATTGGGAGGGAAGTGCCTGCTCCTGGCAGATCATTTAAGATAGGATGTAGACTCAGCCTAGGACAGCAACACAGTATCTTTGAAGATGCTGATATTTATATTCTGCTATGAATTGTGATAAATAATTTGGAAACAAGTCTGTTCAGTAAGAAAATAGTTCTGTATTTTGTTTCTGACTTATAGATGTGGCACTTCTATTTCCAGAGGTAAGAAAAGGAGCCCCTATCTCTCCTCTTCTTTTTAAGTGAAAATCTCATAGCTCACTATGGAACTTGATTAATATTGCTATTATCAAGATTTTTAAAAGTTAAAATTTAAAAGTTGAATTTAAGATACAGATGCTTAGATAATAGTGTAGGGATTGTTATATAAAGTAGAAACAGGTGATGACATTCTACAATAATGAAATTCTGTTTCATATGTTCTATTTGATATGTGATCTTCAACTTCCTTGTTTTCCATTTAAATTTCTTTGTAGGTAATTCACTATTTTATACAAAAATAGAGATGAATGCTTTATCTAGAGCTTTTTCTGCCATCAAATACCACAATACCAATATAAGATACTAAGTGTAATCTTCAAAATTCCACACAGAGTTGAAAATTCCTTACATGTTTCTTAAACAGAGGGTAATGGACAAAATTATGGCTCCAGATGCTGGTTGTCATATGCCTTACTCACAGTATCTCTAAATAAACATAATTATATTTAAAATATTTTTAGTTAAGGAGGCAAGTATGTGACACAATGCAAGTTACTGAAGATGTGATGATTAGCTGCTTGGGACTTTGTGCTGCAGAAACCCAGGCTACTCTGGAAGTGCCATGGGAATCCTGGGGACCATGTGATGTGCCAAGAATAAAACTCAAATCAGGTGCTTAAGATGCCTAACAAGGTTGATATTGCCATCATTTTCCCTTTTATCTTATAGGAAATTCTCACTAGTGCATGGTGATATGTTGCTACTTTCAAAAAAATGTTTTTTCCAATTAATTGGGAGTAAAGAACAATTTTTAATAAATATTTTGATTATCTGTAGGTATTAACTGGAGAAGTACCCTGAGACAGTTTTAGATAAAAAAGAATGTATAAGGAAGTGGCAGCTTGCCCTGTGTCCATTCAAGTCCTATCAAAAGGGATGGGACCCTTCTTTTGAGGTGTAAGGAACTAGAATCAATCTAAAACAACTGAGCTTTAAGTGAGAAAACATGGCGAATGCCCAGGAGTACATATTTCAGAGTTAATTAACTACTATATAACACATGCATAGCCTTAACTGTCTTCCTGTGTCTATACAAAAGGAAATTGCTCTACAGAAGAAAATGCAAAGGGAATACAGGAAGAGAAAAACAGCATTTCATTTAGAATACAAAATCTATTGCTGCAAGTCTTTGCACCTTTTTAGGAGATGGATTCCTGCTGAGTAGGAAACAGAGGACTGTGAACAAAGGCAATCCAACAATATCACTAAAAGTTAATTTTCTTACCACAGAATTGAATTTTACCTATTAATTAATTAATTAATTAAATTATTTTTAATAAGCATTTTATTATACCACCGTGAGATACAATTACAAAGATGTTCACACTTGGGTTTCGGTCATACAGTGTTCTAGATCCATCCCTACCCCAGTGCCCATCTCCCACCACCAATATCCCCGGTTCCCTCCCCCTTCCCCAAACCCACCTCCATGAGAGGTTCTTTATTTCTTTCCCTTTCTTTCTATCTCTTTCTCTTTTCCTTCCTTTCCATATTGCAGATTACAGAACATACATTAAAGGGTTGTCATGTGTATCTTTTTGCCTGTATTTAATGCTCAGTTCTAGGTTGGTATTAATACTTTTGACAATTGTTAGCATATTGTTCCATTTTCCGTCTTACCTAGCCTCTGACTCCCACAGGTTTGTGATAATTTCCACCTTTAACAAAACCTCTTGATACATGTTTCACTTGACCTTGAATATTGGTATCATACTATATACATATATATTTATGTCATGCAAATAAATGCAGTCATTCTATATCTGTCTCTCTCCTTCTGGGTAATTTCACTCAACATGATCTTCTCCATGTCCATCCATTTATAAGCAAATTTCATAACTTCATTTTTCCTAACAGCTGCATAGTATTCCATTGTGTAGATTTACCAAAGCTTCTTTATCCAGTCATCAATTCTTGGGCACTCTGGTTGTTTCCAGATTCTGGCTGTTGTGAATAATGCTTCTATAAACATAAAAGTAGGGATGGTGTTTCCGCTGTGTGTTTTTGGCTTCCCAGAGTAGAATTCCCAGGAGTGGTATGGCTGGGTCAAATGGGAGTTCAATTTCTAGTCTTTGGAGGAATGTCCATATTGTTTTCCAGAAAGGCTGTACACGCAGGCAATTAATTAAATTCTATAAAGCAAAAGATATTATATATTGTATGTAAACAGTCCCTTATAGCTGTATATTTTCTCTGAATGATGCATTGTATGCAATTCAGAGATAAAAGTTTTCATCTTGAGCAAAATAAATACATGGAAGAAACACTGTGTTCCAGAAATTGCCCTACACATGTGGGATAAAAAGTTGGTCCCATTATTGTCCCCACTGGCTTAATACAGTCACAGGGTAAGTTTCTCTGCCTAATAAAACAATGCATGAACAAATTATAAAGTAGTTTAAAATTAAATTATGTAAAGATATCCTCATTTTCTTTCTTAAAATTATTTTTTAAATACATGGTTTTTGAGGATTAAAATCATATTGGGTTATTCTCTGGGGATATTTTCTAATCAGACCTTCCATATGTTAACACACTCTCCTTAAGAGTAGTTGGAACAGAAATAACTACTGTCATTTAGACATTAAAGATTGGATTGACATGTTTTACTTCTCATTTATATTTCCTTGTCAGTTTGTCTGGTATAGAATAAACATCTACAAAACAGGGTTAGATGTATTATAAAATAGTAATGATTATTAAATTTGAATGAGTAGTACGTAAAAATTTATTTATATATTATGTAACTTGCATCTTTATATTCATTAATGAATTTAATGAACACAAATTATATCATATATAGGCATGTATTTGTCTACAGTCCTAATTTATAATCAACAAGTATCTTAGTTTCTATTTCCTGATGAATGAATTCTTTCTATGATAGTGAATTGAAGATAGATCCTTTTCATTAGAAAGACACATTGAGTGGGAAAGACTAAATTACTCTTTCTGTGGGTAACTTTGGCTTATACCTCCCTTCCTGTTTAAACAAGCCAGAAAGTCACAGATTGCTGTGTCAGGAATGAAACCAGCCAGCTGGCACTGAGCAATTTAAACATGTTCTTTGCTTTGCATATTGCTGAGAGATAATGGGGGGGTAGAGCCAATGGGATCAGGTCAAGCACTTATTGGACAGAATCCAAAGCTTATGTGGCATTGAAATGCAGACATTTAATGCATGTTTCAAGCAAGATACAACATGGTTTATATATTATCTTTTTTGTTTGTTTGTTTCAAGAACACATTCCTCTTTATTCAAATGTTGACTGCTCTTCTCATATCATCACAATGCTGGGTCCATAACAGGTATGGGTTACCTTAATTTACCTATACTTATTAAACATAACTAAAAACAGGAACCAAAAACATAACTAAAAACTGCACTTAGACTGAAAACAAATAGCTTATAAATTCAGACTGAAAACATACAGCTTATACTATTCAGGATCAGTTAATTCTGTTCAAAATCTGGATATGAAATTTTTATAAGATAATTTAATAAATTGTTAGTTTTTTTTTTTTGCTTTTTGGGTCACACCCGGCAATGCTCAGGGGATACTCCTGGCTCTGCACTCAGGAACCACTCCTGGCGGTGCTCGGAGGACCATATGGATGCCGGGATCGAACCCGGGCCGGCAGAGGCCGGCCGCGTGCAAGGCAAACGCCCTACCCGCTGGGCTATCGCTCCGGCCCCTAAATTGTTAGTTTTATCCTTCTTAGTTGAAATGTTTTGAGGATTATGATATTCCTCACCTAAAGATTCACTCAAATTTATTGACTATACAATGATTATATATTATGTAAACTATATCCAACATAATCTTCCAATATTACACTTTAATTGTCTTCTATGGCTAACTGTAGTGATCTATGTCCATATATCTAACAAATTACTGCTATCTGCTTTAGAATTAATCACTTGATCACTGGATCACTTGACATCCCATTATTCATCGATTTTATCTAGAGGGCACCAGTAACATTTCCATTTGAATCTATCAAGTGCCAGTGTAGCCCAATGGCATCTGGTTGCTTCAGGAATACAAAGAGCCTCAAACCGTTAGTTCAGGGTCTTGACAAAGAAGTCTGACCATCTTGTAAGTGGGCGGTCACATGATATTTTGACATCCCGTGGGATCCAGTCAGTAACAGCTCTATTCCAGCGGTTGTCTTCAAATCACTCCAAAAATGTTTTTTTTTTGTTTGTTTTAAAACCACTGTGAGGTATACAATTACAAGATTTTCATGTTTGAGTTGCAGTCATACAATGCTCCAGCACCCATCCTTCCACCCGTACCGATTTTCCTCCACCAATGTACCCACTCCCTCCCCCTTCCCCTAACATGCCTCTATGGCAGGTTCTTTATCTGTTTTCTCTCTTTTTCTTTCTCTCTCTCTTCCCTCTCTCTTTCTCTCTCCTCACTTTCCTTTCTTACACATTGTTGATTGTAATTTGAACAAAATATATGGAAGGAAAACAATAGGATCTAAAAATGAAACCTGAATGCATCTCAAAGGGTGGGTGTAAAAGCGCAAGAGCAGGAAATGTTAAGACACAACAAATAATGAATCAAGAACCAACTTCAAAAAAAAATCAAATAATAAAATGGTAATAAAAACTCATTTTTCAAGAATTACCTTAAATAAAAGAGGTCTAATTTTCTTAGAAAAAACACATAGTGGGGGCCGGGGTAATAGCACAGTGGAGAGGGTGTTCGCCTTGCATGAGGCCAACTGGGATTAAATCCCTGGCATCCCATATGGTTCCCCAAGCACTGCCAGGAGTAATTCCTGAGCAAAGAGCCAGGAGTAACCCCTGAGTATCGCCAGGTGTGACTCCATAAAGCCAAAAAAAAAGGTGAATACATAGTGGCTGAATGAATTATTTGGAATTAATACAAAGATAAATTGTAAATTCCTTTCATAATGTATCTAATAATATTTCTTAACACACCATTTCATCATCTTATTTATTATCCTTATATTTCCAGCCCTCCAAATACTACTGTTTCATTCCCTGTTCATAGATCCTGATTCTATTGATTAAAAATAGGCTTCTGCAGTAATTCATGTGGCTTTATTCCACTTAGCATTTTTGTTTCATCCAAAATATCTTCTTGAAGACATGATCCCCTTGCTATTTCTTTTGTCTTGAGTCATTTGCTACATTCATTTAGTTGACTTTTAAAATAATTAAAGCAGTCACTATTCCGCAGTATCAAAAACATTCATGTGCTTATTATACATTTTCTCTTTTAAGTTGTATTTTATTTGGTGGGTAGCACTTTTTCTGTAGAGACTTTCTCTAGTTTTTTCAATAGGGACTCAGTATCACTCACTGTATCACTGCTTCCCGTTCATCATTGATTTGTTCGAGTGGGCACCAGTAGCATCTCCATAAGTCCTGTCTCATGCAAGTAGAGCCCAAGGGCACCTGCTTGCTCCATGATCATAAAGAGCCTCAAACCATTCCTTCATGTCATGGGAAAGAGGCCTATAATTGTTACTGGTATTTGGCATATCAAATATGACACGATTAGCTTGCCAGGCTCTGCCTTGGGGGTAGCATACTCTTGCAGTCATCTCTAAATCCAGCATTTATTTATCTAGCGGGGTTGTGATAGTCTGGTCTGCTGGGTGGAGTTCTGACGAGAGAGAAGTCCAGATGTGGAAAATGGAGGCCCTCATGGAGTAGGGGGTCATCTGACTTGTTGCGAGGCTCTGCTGGGGTGGCAGGCCAGGGCTAGAACCCGCCATCCCTCCTGGGCACCTCTTGAGTGGCTGGGCACAGGGAGAGCTAGTAGCAGCTCTGCCCCATGTCTGTGAGTCTCCAGGGACTCAGTATGAGGAAGATTGATTACACAATTGATAACTATGTATATGTACACCATTGATAACTTTCAGATTGTACACCATTGATAACTATATTTATGAAGCAACTTTCATTGTTCTAAGTGCTCTTTAACTACTGCATCATCTATTTTTGTGTGTCTTATGAATTAGATTCTTTAGTCACACATATTTTATATAGAATGATCAAGAGTTTTAAGATGTGTGCCAAAATTATTCAGTCAGAGAGCTAAGGGGACAGGACGAGGAAACTGGAGCAAAGGAATGGGCAGATGAGCGAGGGGAAGAAGACACGGTTATACGTAAGGATTGCCAAATTAAGAGATATCTTTACATTATTAAAACGTTATGACATTCTTAGTCTAAATTAATTTTTTTCAGTTTTCTAGTCCTACTTCATGGGTGAAAAATTTCTTATTTAAGTCCTTTCACCGAAAATGTTCTTGCAGTTCTGAACTGGTCTAATTGTTCCCTTACTTCCTAATACTAATATAATGCAATCCCAAATAAGATGTCTCAATAAGATATCACATGCTTTCATGTTATATAGATCTCCTCTCATGTTATATGAGATATTAAAAATATACATATTGGGCAGGAGAGAAAGCCCAGCGGGTAGGGTGTTTGCCTTGCACGTGGCTGGCCTGTGCAGGCCCGGGTTCGATCCCGGCATCCCATATGCTCCCCGAGCACCGCCAGGAGTGATTCCTGAGTGCAGAGCCAGGAGTAACCCCTGAGTGTCACCGGGTGTGACCCAAAAAAGCAAAAAAAAAAAACATATTTACAAAATTATTGTATTTTTACTCTCTTCAAATATTTCCTAATATTTATTTCTAAATTACTCATAATTTAGGGATGGGATTGTCTGAGTCCTCAGAGGCCCTCAGGATCACTCTTTGAGATATTAACACCAACTCTCCAAGTTTACTGTTTTAGTCCACAGGTCTACAGATGTCATAGAGGAAGTAAAATTTGGGGGAGTCCAGATAATTTAGAAGGTTTGATTTGTCATTGCATTGTACTTTTCTTCACTTATTTTGGTTTTGGGACCATACATGACTGTGCCCAGGACTTATTCCTGATTCTGTGTTTAGGGATCACACTCAGCCAACTCAGAAGAGCTTATTTTGTACTGGGGACCCAACCCAGGCCCAGTGAATGCAAGGTAAGTGCCTCACCCTCAGTACCATGACTCCAGATCCCTGATTGATCATTTACATGTCTTTTCCAAATCAGCAGAAACTACTATAAGCACAAAGTAGCAGAAAATAAAAATCAGATGTAATCCATGTCCACACAGAGGACCAAAAGAAGTGGCCACTAGGTATTGAGCAATGATCACTGAGCACCAAATGGCAAGCAGTAGAGCACCATTTTCAGAGCAACAGACCTTAACTCTGCAGACTATGTTAATTCAGACTCACTGTGAGAAAACAGTGCATGTATTCAGAGATGTTGGCACATCAGTACAGACAAATGCAGCATGGTGACCTGTGAGAAAGACTACAAAAATGATCAGGAATCAATGAGTTGCAAGATAACAACCAGTCATCAAACTGACTGTTAACCAGAAACAAACTGCCAAAGGAAGGTAGACCTACAAGCAGAGAAAAGCAAGCACCAAGCAGTGAAAAACACTTGGGAGTTCAAGGTTTAGAAAAAAAGGCCAAGGGTTATACTGCCCTAGCAACTTTCTATCCCTGGCCTTCCTTACTTTCATTTGTTTAGAAAAATGAGGGTAATGACACAGTCTTTCTAATATTATGATGTCCCTCATATTAGTAAGATTTTATAAAGCACTTAGAACACAGTACTTAAGTACTTGTTAATTTTAAAAGTCTTATGGCTTCTAATCATCTACTTGTAACTGATGTATCTTAAAAAGACTAACAGTGTGCAATCTAAAGTTTGTGACCTGTCAGAGATAATAGATTCCGAGAGGAATTGTCATCATCTCTTAAAAGCTATGTAACCATCAGCTCCCTGGATTTCCATTATATAAATTGTTCAGGGCCTTAGTGAACCTGGTATAAACGAGCTAAGGGGTCTTGAGAGTTGGCTTATTATAGAAAGAGTATGTCAAGGTGATTACTGGAATTGTACATAATGTCCCTTGTTGTGATATATTTGATTCTATTCCTAAAAGCATCATCTGCTTGTATTAATTCTTACATTAAGGTAATAAAAGCACATATTAAGGAGTATGGTTTCAGAGTATTAAACCAATAGAAGACTCAAGAGGGTCAAGAGATTTTGTTGCATTTGTTTTATCAGCTTTAAATGAAGTTAACAACAAAATCACTGTATGTATTTCTCTGCTGTTGTTAGACTACAATATTATACAACTTTCTTATTTTTATTTATAAAAATTCAAATATAAAATTCCCTACATAGTTATGCTTTTTACTTCAAGAGAGTATGTTTATTTATTTATCTGTTTATTTATTTATTTATTTATTTGCTTTTTGGGTCACACCCGTCAATGCTCAGTGGTTACTCCTGGCTGCTCTTCACTCAGGAATTATCCCTGGCACTGCTCTGGGGACCATATGTTATGCCAGGGATCGAACCCGGGTCGGCTGTGTGCAAGGCAAACGCCCTACCCGCTGTGCTATTGCTCTGCCCCAAGAGAGTATGTTTAAATGATGCATATGTTCTTATGAAAATAAATGAACAATGGATACAAAAAAAACTTATAAGGAAGGGCTGCTATTGATGTAACTATAGGACAGACTACAATTGAACTGACAGCAAGCCATGATATTCAAGGTATTTGCCATGGATAAATTATAAATTTAGTTCCAGATTTTCTTGGGGAATATGTAAAGTAAAATAGGAAATATACTGTACTTATTAGTAAGTAATAAAAAGGGTGCCCTAAATGTAGAACCAAAACTATACAAAATTATAATTTTAAAATAAAATGCTCACAAATAAAAGTCATAATTAACCAAAACATCAATAATTTCTAAAATTAAAAAGTTAATTTAGCCTTAATTAATAGTACTTAAACCAAAGATAGAGCTATATCCTTTTTTTTTCTTTTTTGGATCACACCCAGAAATGCTCAGGGGTTACTCCTAGCTTTGCACTCAGGAATTACTCCTGGCAGTGCTTGGCGGACCATATGGGATGTGGGGATCAAACTTGATCTGCTACTTGCAAAGCGAACATCCTAGCAGTCGTACTATTACTCCTGCAGCCTCAATTGTTGTGGTCACTGTTGCTGCTGGGTTTGAGCCTAGAGCCTACAATCAATGTCTATGCTCTGATACATTAGCATAAATGTAATTTGAATGGTTCTCCTTAATAGCACACAGAGCAGCATGTGTAGTCAGAAGCTTTACTTTGTACCATTGCACATATTATATTTTGTTCATGCTCATATTGAACAAGGAAGGTAGTGCACAATAAGACATGACGGAAAACAACATTCTCCTCTCCGTTGTATTCTGAAAGCAAATAGCATCTTACACATAATAGACAGTTTTGTTTGTTTTGGAGCCACATGGGAATATGCTCATGGCTTACTCCTGGCTCTGTGATCACACCTGACAGTGCTTTTGAAATTCACATGACATTACTGGAATCAAACAGCTGTCAATCTTATGCAAGGGAAGTGTCTTACATGGTGTAATATCACTCCTGCCCCATGCAGACATTATAAAACAAAGTAATAATTTAAAATGATGTCATGAACTCAATCTTAAGATAATGTGCTTAACGAAAATTTGCAGGGGGCCAATGTGCTATTTTCTGAATGGTGGTAGAAAATATGATGGAATAGGAGCTGTTAGATTATTTATACCAATCTAGATTGTTTGTTGCACTTTCCAATACTTGGGAGAATTCTCAGGGCAATGCCAGCTGACAGCCAAAACATTACCAGGATTAGACTCACCAAATGTATGTTAAAACAGCTCCAGAGAATCATGTTTCAATACAAGAAAACTTATTTCTCAAGTTGTAAGAAAGTACCAGTCTCCAGGATTTGGGATTTTATGGTGATCCTTCTAACAGAAACTTTGGTCATGACATTTTGATGACTAAAATTAAGGTGAATTCAATGAAGACAGATGTGAAGTAGGTTCATAATTAGTAAAAGTGATCCAGGATTAGAAAAAATTAAGGTAAACTCCACAAACACATGGCTTACTATTCTGACTTTATTTATTTAATCATTTATTCATCCATTTATTTATTCATCCAGTTATTTATTGATTTATCTATTTATTATATTCATTCATCCATTTATTTATTTCTTCCTCTTTCTTCTACTTCTTTTACTTTTTCTACTTCTTTCTTCTTTTCTTCTTCTTCTTCTTCTTTTCTTTCTTCTTCTTTTTCTTCTTCTTCTTCTTCTGCATCTGCATCTGCTTCTGCTTCTTTTTTCTCCTTCTAATTTTTATATTTTGGGTTCCAGAAAATGATGCTCAGGGGTTATTCCTGGCTCTGCATTCAGAAATTACTCCTGGTGGTGCTCAGAGAACCATAGGGGATGTTGGGGATTGAATGCAGGTTGGTCATATGCAGGGCAAAAGTTATACCTGCTGGAATATTGCTCAAGCCCTTGACAATGTTAACAATATATAATTTTTAAGTTACCTTTGGTACAATCACAATGCATACATATGTTCCAACATGTTCACTGGAGCCATCAAACTGATGTATCATTGGAAACAAATGGTCCCCAAATTGGATTATGACAATCACATCTACATATAGATGATGGGTAGATGGTTTTTTGGAAAAGTAATACTAGCCCTTGTCCTCCACTTCCTCTTTCTTTTTCCATCTATCTCTAACACACAATATGCATATGCTTGTATATTTACATAAGTCTATTGTTTTATTTCTATAATTTGTTTACAGTGTTCTAGCATAGTACAGTAATAAACAACCAATAGTGGGGGCTGGAGCAATAGCACAGCAGATAGGGCATTTGACTTGCATTAAACTGACCTGGGTTCGATCTCTGGCATCCCGTATGATCCCCAAGCACCAGAAGGAATAATTCCTGAGTGAAGATCCAGGAGCAACCCCTGAGCAGTGCCTGTTGTGATGCCCCCTCTAAAAAAAAAAAAACAACCAGTGGTGGTAATTTTTTGACTTAAGTTTTTAATTACCTGAGGGTGGGGCATTATCAGTGTTCAGAACTTCCTCTTGGCTCTATCTTCATGAATAGAACCTGACAGTGCTTAGGAGAACCATACCAGGTAGACAATATACCTGCTATCATATCTCTCTGGTCCCGCCATACTTGAAGGTTATTTTTGGACTGTCTCTTTGTTTGATTTTTTGGGCCACACCTGGTGATGCTCAGGTCTTTCTGCTCTATGCTCAGGGGGTCATGCCTGTGGATTTAGAGGACCATATTGGATACCAGTGACTGAACCCAGGTCTGCTGCATTATCTGCTGTACTATTTTTCTGGCTGAGGATCAAGCAATAGCACAGTGGGTAGGACATTTACCAGGTTATATCTCCGGCATCCCAAATGGTCCCCTGAGCACTGCCAGGAGTAATTCCTGAGTGAAGATTCAGGAGTAACCCCTGAGTATTGTTGGGTGTGACCAAAAACTAAAAAAAAAAAAAAAAATTTCACTGGCCTGGTTTGAACTTTTTTATATGCACAACATCACATGAACACTTAAGGTATGTTTAATAATACGATCCTCACAATGACACATGCCATACATGCTGATATTATTTTCTTTTAGTATTAGGTTTACTCATCCTAAAAGATGAGTACATATCAATAAAGCAGCTTATTAGAGTGACCAAATAGAAAGTGATCAATTTAACCAACCATTAAAGGAGTTTGTATAAATATAACGTAAACATAACAAATATGAAAATATTTATAGATGTATACTTATAATACATTTTAAAAATTATGTTATTTTTAAATAAAGAAGACCATAAATGCTATCTTAACATTCATAAAACTTTATAATTAGGGCTATGGATTAACGAAATGGGAATACTTTATAGTGGTTGGGGGGAAAAGTCACCATTAAATTTTTTCTTTATATAATTCAGATTCAGCTTTTATTGGACACATATATACACATATAGTATTAATGTGTATCACTGTCACTGTATCACTGTCTTTCTGTTCATTATCAATTTGCTCGAGCGGGAATAAGTAACATCTCCATATGTCCTGTCTCGTGCTAGTAGAGCCCAAGGGCATCTGCTTGCTCCAGGAACATGAAGAGCCTCATGTTCATTGATGTGTATGCTTGTTGCAGGACTTCTCTAAGAACCTCTACATCTGCCCTGGATTGCCTCCTGCAAATCACTTTGTAGATAAGGGGATAGTCTAAATGTGGCAGTTTATCTGACCATGTATTCTGTACTAGCTGGTATAAATATTCTCCCATGCTACCACAATCATCGTGGGACTAACTAGATCTTACCAGCATATTTGCCTGGCTACGTAGGATCCCTAAGTAATTAGACCAGAGAGAAATGCTGTTTGCCTCCAAGCAAGCAAGCATGGCTCCCTGATATACTCAAAGGCAATTAAAATACAAAACTACCGTGAAGTAGACAAGACTTGTGAAGGCTTGGAGAAATATTTGACTGATACTAATATTAGACTTTGGTACAGAGACAAGCCATCTCGAAACCCCCTTCTCTACCTTAGAAAGGCTTTTCCAGGCAGATCTTGGCTCAAGACATTAGCATATAAAAGGGCCTAGGTGAGGTGCTGGGAGAAATTACCTAAGGGCATTTGATCCTCCCTGCTTTCCATAACAGTGGGAGGGAGATCTGAGTTGCAGGGGTATAAAACTAGCCTGCTTCCTCTCTCTTGTCTCCTTTTGTGCTCTCTCTTGTGAGCTCGCACCCTTCTTGGGAGTCTTGTCTTTGTCTCCTCTTTACAGGGCCTTTACACGTTGTGGCCGCCATTTTGGCCTACACGTGGCTGGGGTTCTAGCCAGAAATCCTATGCACAGGGTTTTTCTTATTGTGGATTTGTATGCCTGAACCTATGATTAGTAAAGCCCTTTAAAACTGCATCGGCAGAGACAGAGAGAGAAAGAGAGGAAACTGGGGTACCTGCTATTAAGGCAGCATGGGGGTGGGCGGGGGGGGTGGGGTACATTGGTGGTGGAAATGGGGCACTGGTGGAGGGATGGGTGCTGGTATACTGTATTACCAAGAACCAATTATGAACACCTTTGTAATTGTATGTTTCACCGTGGTATAATAAAACATTTTAAAAAAATAAAAAAATAAAACTGCATCGGATTCCTGAGTCTTCATCCATTTCCCGCTGGCTTCAGAGGAGAAGGGAACTCTCTTCCGGCACTGTCGGGACCCGGGCGGCATTCCCCGACATATGCTGTCATTAATATTATGCATATCTGTATCAATATGTATATATATATATATATTTATATGCATATACAAAAATACAAACACATAGATATGTATATGTACACTATATGTGGCGCATATGCAGAGCACCTCCACTTGTAACTGTACAATATTTTCAAGGAGGTGGAAGTTAAGCATTCTATACACACATTAAAATTAAGATTAACTTTGACCCTCAGGTTTGTTGTTGTAACAGCTGCTCCTATCTGTGATAATATCTATGATTAACATTGAGAGAATTGGCCTTGAATCACTAACATATGTGTAAGGAGCCAATTTAGATTCTAAATTATGCAGAATAGCTCAGTATAACATCTGGTCAACGTGCTACTAAAAATGAATTTCATTTTAATAGATTAAAGCTATATAATCCTCCTTTGAGAAAAAGATCAGGCCAATGATTTTTTCTCTAATGTAAGCATTATATATATATAATGGAACATTTTGTAAATGTAATAATTATTCTCAAACAGAGGATTGTATACATATATGTCATATATGTATATGTTTGTGTGTGTATGTGTTTGCTATTTTCACACAATAGCATGTATACTTTCTCTTTTATATACATGAATAAGTTGAGTCTAAGAAAATAGAGTAAGCATGTTGTCAGGAATAATTACAGTTTATATAAGGTAAAATTACAATTCATATAAGCTACTTGAATCATATCATATTGAAAGTTCATATATTTAGATGTTTTGTTATTGTTCATCATTATCTTACAACTTACCTTGAAAATAACATTAGGATTTCTAACAAATTCTTGATTCTTATGTTATATAGTTACTTACAGTCCTATAGGAATTATATTTTTACCACGCCTAGAAATCCTTCAAAAATTTGAGAATTTTTCATGATCTATTCTCAATGAACTTTATTAGATGGAACATGAGTGCCAATATAAAATGCATATGTCAGAAACCACCTTCATATTGTGTTATATATAGACATTCTAAGATCTTTTTTCTATTTTCTATGAAATTTACTTATTCAGGAAAATTATGTTGTTTTCTGTGCTATATTATCAAAAAACATTTGAAATCACTGTACTAATGAAGTGTGAATATAATGCTGAGTCTAATCTCTGTGACATTTTAAAACTCTATGGATGGCATAGGTTATTTCATTATTTTAAAATATATAATGAGATACGTAATTAATTTTACATGACAAAGTAAGTGGTACACCGTTTGCATATTTTATAGAGTCAGGAATTTTCTAGAAGTGTCTATTAAGAATTATTTTTGACATAATTGACTTTTTAATGTTTTGAGCCTTTAGTGAAGTGTATAATGCCTGATGATATAGGTGGGACTCATCTAATAAGTGGAAGCCCTTTTTAGAATAGACTGAAGTTCCCTTGACAAGAAACAATTCTGTTCTTCTTTGTAAGCAGATTTTATACTATATTTCATTTTAAAAAATATCATGTGAATGCTTAATAAAACTTAATGCTCTTATTATGATTCTCATCAGCTAAATATAAAGTTGTACAATTTGAAATTTTTATAAAGTCTGATCTTAAAAAAGATTACTTTTCTGGCCCAGAGTAATAATACAACAGATAGGGCACTTGCCTTGCATGATGTCTATCTTGCCTCAATCCCTGACACCCTATTTGGTCTGGCAAGTCTTCCAGAATGATCGCTGAGCAGCCTGCAATTAGGCCCAAACACAGCTACTGTGGTCTAAATGCAATAAATAATAGCAATAGCACACATTCAGAGAGATAGTTCAGAGAGTAGGATGCTTGCCTTACTGACGCCTGTTACCCGGATCCTCATCAGAATCAAAGCCTGAGCACAGAGACAAAATTAAAACCTAAGCATCATCTGGTCTGGGCCAACATCATCCCCACAAAATATATATTTGACTTTTTTGGTATATAATGATAAGTGACAACTTCCTCAAATGTTTGTTAAGTATATAGAGATTTAAGAAAGGTAACAATTTATTTCTTAGGGTCATCTCACATAGTCATCAGAAGGAGCAGGGGACACTCTCTCCTATATTTGGCCAAGTGATTCGTTATTCAATGCTGGGCTGAAGAATGAGGTTCTGCCTAGTCCTTACTGTACCAGGGTATGACACTAATGATTTCTACTTGAATATATTTATTGCCTTTTAATATAGGTTCAATATGTTCACTTTATTTCTCTAGGTATCCTTATATTTAGTTATAGCCTAATTTTTGTTTTATCTTTCTATGTAATTTAAAGTGTTATACGACAATGAATGCTTTTTGTAGTTAACTATGTCACAAGGAAAAATGTCATTATGCATTTATTAGCCCACTTAACACTGAAATATATATACTGACATTCCCCTTCTCCAGATGAGGAAAAGTCAGAGGGAAAACTGTATTGTATACAGCCAAAAGTGGATCTACGTTTTGTTTCCAAATCTATCTGGCTAAAACATTCCTTTAAGACTTTTGCATGATATTTGGTTAAAAGGAAAGGATACTTCCTTCTTATCTTATGAAGTAAACAAATATTGACAGGACTTAGAAATTTACCTTTTTATCCTCTGCTTTCTATAATTTCCTTACTCACAGGTTATAATTATCATTTATAATGCAGCATAATTATAAATGATAATTATAAGTAGGTAATATAAGTAGGTAATATTTTACTTTTACTTCATGGAAAAAGTGTTTTAAGTTAACACCATTTCAAGGAATTAGGAATCTATGCATTATTCTAGACCTGGTTTAGTTCTACCTTTATGCAGTATTGGTACTGATGAGAGTTTCATTATCAAAATTACCTACTAAGGATTTTGGTGAAAACATCTCATTGTGCCCATTTATATTAGTCACTTTTTGGCTAACTTTGGACTAGTTGTATTGCTTTCCTTTATTTGCAAATAGATTTAAGAAGTACATAATACCTTGATTTTTAGTATTCACCTATAGTTTCTCTATCCCTTTTAGTTATTTTTTTTAGAGTGCTATTTGTCAATAATAACATTTATAGAGAAAACATAAAATATAACAAAATATTTGATTTTATCCATCATTAGGTTTTCTAAATAATTTCTATTAAACCGGTAAATCTGCTTATATCTTGCACACTTAAACACACCAAAAGTGTAATGTTTGTTTGGGATTGCACACAGATTTTCTCAGGAAATATTCATGGCCCTTTGGTCAGGGATCACTTTTGAAGGCTTTGGGGTAACAATATGCTGTGCCAGAAACAATCGATGTTGGTCTCAAGCAAGGCAAAAAATATACTATCTATCTTATCCCAACAAATATAAAACATTTAATATCAGGAATATCTTCTATTTGAAAGAAAAAGAGCTCATTTGCTAATTTTACATAGGAGCTATTACTGGTTTTAAATATCAGCTCAGTTGCATGAGAATGATGTTATTCAGCACCAGTGATACTTGGAAGTTGTATAGTAATAATAGTCTAAATAATGTTTACACACATGGTAAAAACAAACACTACTGCTTGAACTACATTCATGGCTCCAAGAATATATTTTGGAGACACTCCGTTTAAATTCTAGGAATTCGCCTTTCCCATTGAATTGTTTTATCAGATAATATATTTTGATCTGGTTAATGATCCAATACTTTATCTACTCAATCTCCTTCAATGTAATTATTGTCTTCTTCCTCCACCAACTTTTAAGATAACCTTTATCACAAGATATTGAAATTCAACATGCAGAATATTTTATGCCAACCATTTTAGGGAAAAGCTGAATATCACGATGTATTTTCAGGTAATATACATCAAGAATGTACTATGTCAATATCACCACCACATCAATTGCTTTTCTATCTTGTCCCAGGTAATTGAGATTTATAATAAGGCCACTTGTTATTGTTTGTTATTGGTGTTCATGATCTGCAGCAAAATCTCTTACATTCCAAAATCTTCATGTAGTATCCATGTTCTCCTGCCCAGAGGTTCTAATCTCCATTGCAAATAACCCTCTATTCCCTACTAGGATGACTTGACTGCATCTATTAATAATTTATTATATTTCAGCTAAAAATCCCACCTTAACAGATGCCATTTCATTACCCTAATGCATATTTCTATTGAAATATTTTATTTTTTCTTATAATTCGGCTTATATTCATATATTTAGAAAGTTATATATCAAAATACATAATAGAAGTCATTCTATTTTTCTGTCTCTATATGTTCCCACTATATTCCTATTGAGGAGAGTTTTGAATATTTAGTTTATGGAGTATGCAGATAATGGTAATTTCAGGAATACAAATGAATGGGTCAGCTTCACCCATGTAATGACTGTTGAAACATTTCAGTATTACAGGCATTAATGCTATGTTCACATATATATTTAAAGTCCTCATTAGGTTCCAATTGCCTCAGTTTATTGCTTTTCTCTCTGAGTGCTCCAGTCCAATGTAAAACTGTCTACTTTATTAATGATTTAAACCATAATATCTGGAGATGATTAATGCACAAATAAATTACTGATACTTGCACTTTACCACTCTGAAAAACATTTTAACTATCTCCTTCAAAGCACCAAGAATTTCTCCCTTCCAAAATGTGCTTTCAGAGTCTAGACTTTACTACAAAGGACACTCTATTTAGTTAAGTACTTGAAAGAGCTCAAGTTCACTGTTTAGCAGACTAAAAACAGTTCTTTAACAATCAATAGGGTTAATCATGTATTTGACCTGGCAAAAGTGACTACATTTTTTTCTGCCAAATATGGGGCATTAAGAATGTGTTAATTGGGCCAGAGCGATAGCCCAGTGGGTAGGGCCTCTGCCGGCCCGGGTTAGATCCCCCGGCATCCCCTATGGTCCCCTGAGCACCACCAGGAGTAATTCCTGAATGCAGAGCCAGGAGTAACCCCTGAGCGTTGCAGGGTGTGACCCAAAATGCAAAAAAAAAAGCAAAAAAAAAAAGAATGTGTTAATATTATGAACCATCAAGATGAGGAAGTAGGTATATAATATATACCACGATTTTATAAAGTTCCAAATATTAAATTGGAGGTATTTCCAAAAGGTAATTTTATCTAGTTAAGTGCATGTAATTGTCCTCCCTACTTTAGCAAATCCTCCTGAAATTTTAAGGCAAGTGGGAAAATGTTTGGGTATGCAACTGACAGACTATGGCAGCTACACTGAAAGTTTGTCCTCAAAATTCATCAAATTTTTTTTCTTTAACCACAACAATGTCTCTGGGAAAGTACACTGGTAATTTTACTGCCACATATTAGTTTGTCAAATTCCCCACTTTTGAAATAAATTTTATGTGAATTCATTTTAACTCTTTGAGTTTTAACACTTTCTTCCTTTTCCTCAATGTGAATTATTTCTCTTATGTTGAATTTACATATAGATTCAGTATATACAGTATTTTAAAATTCAAAACTGAAGACAAATTTTTTAAAAACATTTGCTGTCTTAGAAATATAAGGCAATCATAGAGGCATTTTAGTATGCATGCTAGTATTGCATCTATGCTAGCATTGAATCTATGCTATTACTCAGTATCTTATATGACCATCTATTGTGTTGTCACATGATTATAAGAAAGACGTTCAATGTGCTTATCATAAACAGGGAACATTTCAAGCAATTTAAAATATTATTGTGTCCAGCAATATGCACTGGTGAAAGAATGAATGGTGGAACAATGTATGACTGAAACTAAATCTTAAACAATTTTGAAACTGTATATCTCTTGGTGATAAGAGATTGAAAAAATGGGGAAAATATTCTTGCTTTTAAGATGCCTTTCCAAGCTTTGCAACTATTACTTCTTCCATGAACATCATGAAGACTAAACAGCATTGATGCTAGGAAGTTTCAAGGTGTAAATATAATTCTGGCCTTAATGACACTAAAGTGCAACCTCATTTCCCTTTATTATTTCAATCCCTTTAATTTTGGCTTCTATTGTTTCAGTATCTAGGAGACCAACTCTGTTCTCCCAAAAGGATATTTCAAATCTTCTCTCCCATTTAAAAATAAATTTGGTCTAGGGCCACACATGACAATCCTCAGAAGGTTCTTCCCAAGGCTGCTCTGGAGAACATTTTTATGTGGGGTTTGAGCCCAGGTCTCTCATGTAAAACATACATACCAACCATTTGAGTTATCTCCCTGGTGTGCCCTTCTTCTTTCTTTGCCATACTTTCTAAATATATGTACTTCACTCTTCTTTAACTTATAATTTAAATATTCAACTAATACATGATATTAAATATCTACATAATATACCACACTTAGTGAGCAATCAAATGAAATAAACAGTTAATAGACTTATTACAAGAGCACTTTTTTAAATGAGAATCAAGCTCTTGAGTTGATTTACTTGGAAGAAAATGGCATGAAAATAAATTGACTATTGCCACTTTTATCACCTCTCACTATTGAAGAAGAACTAGTGATGTTACATATATGCTGTAAGAACTGATGAGAAACTAATTAGAGAAACTAGAGCTCAAATATCAATTGCTAAGCATGAACATTTTACCAATATGAACATTAATTAAATTACTAAACTATTGTAAACATGAGAAAGAGAAGAAAAACTCTTGTTTTGACATTTGTTTGCAATGCTAAATTATTCTATGATTAAAGCAGTGACTTATTACTACATTCAACCAAATGGAAGGATCTTGGAAATTAATTTTTGTTAATTTTCAAATTTATTGTTTCCCAATTTATTGTTCTGAATGAATCAGTTCATATGAATATTCTTATACCAAGCAGCAGTAATCTATCTTGAGAGAATAAGACACTTCTAGGTTGATGGTAAAATCTCTAATCTGATTGTTTTAGTTCTTATATGAATTTAGAAATCCTGTCAAATACCCTAAGCTGCACTTTTAAAATACAGGCATAAGCATTTTCTATATGTCATTTTTTAAAAAAAATACATTAATTCAAAATTATACTAAGTGTACCAATACAAAGCATTGCAGTAACTTTGGCTGACATAACGGTATATGTTTAAACAGCAATTTTCATGATTTAAATCAGATTTAAATCATGCATTTAATCATGCATTTGATCACAGCATTTCTATTAAATACCACAATAACTTAACAATTCTCTACTTGACTTATCTCCTCTACTTCTCCCCTATATCTCTCTGACAATATCAGTTACGATGTCTGAGTCCCAGGCTTTGTTTTTCTATGTTTTATTCATTTGTTTGTCTTGCTCTGAGTCTTTACATATGTGTATGTATATGTATGTATGTATGTATGTATGTATGTATGTATATATAAAGTAGACATAAATGGGAAAGAACTTTTCAAAACCTTCCAAAGCCTTGGACTTTGGAAGGTTTTGAAAAGCCCATCATAATCTGCATGTCAGACTTGACTGAAAAACGAATACACAGCAGACACTTTTCACTGTTCTGTAGTTTGGTTTTGTCCTTGAGATGTGCTTTAAACATTTAGAACTGGATTTGGACTTTAATAAAAAAGTTGTAACAATAATCACATTTCTTTGCCTTATTTCTTTTCCACAGCCGTCTGAAATGTCTAGTTGATTTTCAGGGGGCCTGCTCCATCTCTCATAGTTCTTTTCTTACAGAGAGAGATGTTGTATTCTTAAAATAAAGCTGTCAAAAGGAGTTAAATGTTTATCCAACTGCTCTTGCGATGTTCATGTCTGTTTTATGTGCTACTGTGCTTATAGCACCAAATTCTCATAACATGGTTTAGAATCCACAGTCAGGACATCAATGCATAAACTTCTTTAAATTGAAATAACGGAACTAAACATGAAATCTCACGCTGTATCTTGCTTCGAATGGACTCTGATAGATTTGATTATATATCAGACCATGGGAATTTCACTGTTCCTCTTGCTAGTATATACTGTATTTATTTATTCATTTATCCATCTTTCATGGTAGTTTCATTCATCATCTGTTACATAACAACCCATGAATTCATCTTTTTATCTTTCTCTCCTTACTTCAAATTTATTGTCCATACATTCAAAAACTCATATGATTCAACAACTAATCTATTTCTAAACTCTATTCACTTTACACAAATCTCAGCAACAATCCTAAAAAACATTTAATGGATTGCAAGTTAGACCATAAGCAATATTATATATTTAAGGAATAAAAATATTATATTCAGTTTACTTCAGAAGAACATAATATTTCAATTCTTTATGTCACTAAGTATTTTAGTCATGTGACTTTTAAATAAATAGTCAATGTTTATATATTTATCTTCTTTTACTTTAATTATGACTATTCATATCAATGCAGTTACACAGAAAATAATTTCAAGAAAATCAGGTAGATAATGAGGTTCTAAACTGACCCTTCTGTAATAGAAAATTCTACATATATTGTAACATATATTTTGATATATACATATGGAATTTTTGCATATCTTGCATTGAAACAAACTATGTAGAAGAAATACAACAATATGATTTTGATATAATAATATATTTTTCATCTACATGCTATTTTTATAGTTTTTTGGGTCACACCCGACAATGCTCAGGGGTTACTCAAGGCTCTGCACTCAGGAATTACTCCTGGAGGTGTTTGGGGACCATATGGGATTCTGGGGATCGAACCTGTGTTGGCCCAATTTTCTAAAGTGGTCTTCCTGAGTTTGAGCTTTCAGAAGTTGAGTGGTGCTATTTCTTATTTCCTGATAGTAGGAATCACCTAATACCTGCCTTCATTTTAACAATAGTGGATTCCCTGCGCACTTAAATGTTTATTTCCAACATTCCCCATTTCTATAATGGTCATAGCCATACTAGGGATTAGGAATGTTTATTTTAATTATGTTATCTTGACAAATTCCATATCAAAGAAATCAATATCCATGTGAAGTTACATGATTGGAGTTAGGACATCATATATGAATACTGGGAGGGCATAATTCAATGAGATCAGTTTTATGGAAATTTAAATGCAGTACTCCAAAGACTTGTTCCAGTTTCTCAGGTCCACTATGCCCAGCTTATCTGTGTGTTTTAATATTAGCATCGAGCCTGAAATTTTCTATAAGAAGACTTAATGGGATTGTTTGAGTCCCATGTAACTTACATAAGTATAATGAGAACATTTATTCAGGTATAATGGGAATGTTTATTTTCATGGAGTGTCACTAAATATAAATTCTGTTAAGTGGTTGTATTTAACAGAGGGTTATGAAGCTTATACTAACTACATATCATATCAAATAAGTTTTAAGTCATAATTTTTCCCTTTGCACAAAATTTGTTTCATTAATATGTGCAGATTAAGGGAGAAAACAGATCAAAGGTATGCATTATAGTCAATTTTGATATGCTTGTGTAAACATTAATGTGATGTGTAAACAATTAATAATCATCAAAGTCCATGCCACTCATTCTAGATAATTTCCAGATAGTGTAGGCATCAGTAATGATACACCTATTAGCTTGATATCACCCATTTTTATATAACATTTTTCTTTATTCCTCTTATTTTCTGCAAAACACCAACTTTGTTTTTTCTGAAAATAATACAATAAAAACCTGAATTAGTAGAACATGTGAGTAATTTTGTTATAACTGTTCCACATTCCTTGATAATAGTCAAAGTACAATAAATAATATTATAATTATATTTTGTGGCATATAAGGTGACTGTTAAAAGAATTCCTATTTTATTGGGAAGAAAACAAAAGCACAGTGTATTTACCTCAAAAATAATTACCCCAAATACTTATATTAAGCAAATTTTAAAAAATCATAATTTTCACTCATACATCTGGCCACTTAACCACTGAAATATACCATTTTTATTTACATCAAGAATAAATTTTGCTAATTCTATGAATTAACAAATTAATAGACTTGTAACTCAAATAATGTAAATTCAATTTAAAAAATGCATTCACGCTAAAATTTTAAAAGACAAGTAAAATTTATTATTTAGAGATGTTTAATGAGCATCAACTCATTTCAGACCGTATATTAAAACTGAGGTGATAATGTGAATGAGGACGGCATCAGATAATATCATCAGTTTGTTTTTGATGACAGCTGAGCTTGCATGAAGTGTACAGCGGTCTAAGACAATGGAATACAGTTTATGGGAAGATGAGGAAAACAAATACATGATAAATCAATTTTCTCATATAAATTTATTTAACTCATTTACTAAAACCACCCTCAACCATTTAAAATAAGAATAAATGTCATAAATTCATTTAAAGAATCCATAAACTTAAATAAATGATGGCAAATGCATAACAGATTTCTGAAACTATAAAAAAATTACATAAATAATAAGCACATATTGATAATAAGTCTATGTAGCCAAAGTAGTTGCCTTTTGTGAATATTTTTTCATTATTTACAGTTATTTCAATGCTGTCACAGTTAGAGTGTATGTCTGGGACTGTCAGGAGTAGTGAATTCTACATAATCTTCCTGGTATAAACACTAAAGTGTTGCCAGCATTATTTATACAGGTATCAAGTTATAGCAGAGATCACTCGAACTGCACAGACAGGGGCTTAGTTCCTGCAACTTAGAGTTTGAGGTAGTGGTGTGTTTTATAATGAGACAGAGTTATGGTTGTTACAGGATAGAAATCATTTCCAACCTTCGTTTGGAATAAAGAATCTTCTATCCCCATACATGAGACATATTTACAGAAACAAACACTATATCAAAAGTGCAAATACTTTTACCTTATACAACCTAGAACTCAGCATTAAATACAGGTAAAAAGATAAACATGATAATTTCTAAATACATGTATTACAATCCACAATGTATAAGAGAAGGAAGAGAGAAAGAAAGAGAGATTGAAAGTGAAAGAGAGAAAAGAGATAAAGAACCTGCCATAAAGGCAGGCTCAGGGAGGGGGAGGGAATTGGGAACATTGGTGGTGGGAAATGGGCACAGGTGGAGGGATGGGTGCTGGAAAACTGTATGAACGAAACCCAAACATCAACATCTTTGTAATTGTGTATCTCACGGTGGTATAATAAAATATTAAAAAAAAACAAAAATAAAAAAGTGCAAACATTTTTAAAATTGCAGTGCAAGTTGAAAGGAGAATCAGGGCTTTTGCAAAGAAAGAAGAGATATGTAGCCAAAGAATATTTAGAGAAATTAGTAACACCCAGGAACAAAGAGCAGACAGGTGTAGGATGGAGTCTGCTGTGTTCTTTGCATAAAGTTACGTTTTATAGTTGTTGTTGTTTTTGTTGTTGTTGTTGTTGTTTTATTTTCTCCCTCCCCCACACCCCCAAGCTGCTTTAGTTGGTCTCTCTTTGAAGATTCAATAATAAAAGACAATTGTTGAGTTTTCTAGTCTCTTATTGTCCCAGACTTATCAGGGCACTACCATGGCCTGTTAATCATCTCTAGCTGGGATCTGGCTTTTGTGCTGAGTAGAATGCAGTTAAGCTTCTTTTGAGACATTATCTTGCATCTCCAAATATTCCTTGGTTTTATGACTTTTTTTAAATTTATTGCTAAGGGGCCCCCTACCTGAGTGCCTAACTCTATGCTCTTCTAATTGAAATTTCATAGTATTTTCAACAAAGGAATATAACATGTCCTGATCATCTTGGCTGCATTATGTCCACTGTTTCCTTCTCAAAGAGATTTTTCCCCCCGCAGGAAAAAGAAACATTTAAGAAGTTAAGATTTATTGTGTTGCCTCTGCTTCACTTCTTAAAAACTTTCACATAACTTTCACATATAATTAGAGCAAAAAAAGGTTAAAAGTGAATCCTCTGCTTATAAAAATGAGCAAATCCTCAACAGTTTTTGTCTAGAATCTATGTTATAATTCTCAGTGGATTTCTAAACTCTGGCTATACTAGTCTTCTTTTGTAAATGTGGTTATTCTTCCATCCAAGGTTGTCCACTGTTCATAGTGTGGACATAAGATTAATAATAGCATTATGCTTTCATGATTTCAGTTTTCTGAATTGCCACAGTAAACATTTAGGTGGATCTAAATGATTTGCCTACGTAAATGCTAATTGAAAATCTGATCTTTTTGCTCAAATGAATAAGTGATATTTTACAACTACTACAATATAATTAGTCTATTCCTTTCTATGGTGTTTTTCTCTACTCAGAGAGCATCATAAATTTTATATGTGAATGGAGTGACAAGGAACAACAAACATGCCTTAGTATAAGCCCTGGCAATCGTTGTTTTCAAACAATGAAACTTGACTTAATTTTGACTGAGGGCATCTCCACTTCAGAGTGAGCTATCTTGAGTAAACACATTGCCAGCCACAGTGCTAGATGAGTAATTAGCTTCTGCTTTGCTGAGACGGCTCTCTTTTCTTTGTTTTAGAAATTTTGACTGATTACAATGACTGATCATTTGGGCTGTTTGTGTTTATTTTAAGTGCCCTAAATCCATGCGTTTATGTTTTAATTGAACAAAAAATTAAATACATTTATAAAATTTTGGAGCTTCTCAGAGAATAAAAAGCAGAATCTGACCTTCTATAATTGCATATTTTAAAAATAAAGCAGAATTTTAGGCCAATGACTGTGAGCTCTTTCTCCCTCACTCTCTTTCTCTCCCACATTCTCCTCATCCTCAGCTTTCTAACAACTCTCTCTGGCTCAGATTATCCATTTCATACCAGGCTGTGTGCCCTTCAGCATGTTCTAATTTGGTTTTGAATATAATGAAATCTGAATTTTAATTTTGCTTCCTATTGCTGAAAGGTGTCTTGCAAACACAGTAACATGAATAAGTCAACCTAATGGAGAAAGAGATGTATCTGGGAAAGCATCATGATATCAATATCTAAGATTAGGAAAAACATGGATCAGGAGGTCTTGTCAAAGGTGTAATCTACCACAAATGTGTGGGAGTCAGAGGTTAGGTAAGACAGAGAAGAGAACAGTGTGCTAATAATTGTCGAAAGCGATAATACCAGCCTAGAACTGAGCATTAAATATAAGCAAAAAAGATACACGCTGATAACCTCTAAATGTATGTATTGCAAGCCACAATGTGTGAGCTAAAGAGACAGAGAGAAAGAGACAGAGATAGAGAAAGAGAAAGAGAAAGAGAAAGAGGAAGAGAAAAAGAGATAAAGAACCTGCCATAGAGGCAGGCTAGGGGAGGTTGCGGAGGGAATCGAGGACATTGGTGATTGGAAATGTACACTAGGGGAGGGATGGGTGCTGGAACACTGTATGACAGAAACCCAAACATGAACATCTTTGTAATTGTTTATCTCATGGTGGTATAAAAAATATCAAAAAAATAAATATACATTTTAAAAAACCTTTTAATACAATATAATAAAAAGTAAAGGGTCCAGGGGAAATTGCTCCAGGAATTTCTAGATCATAGCATGACTATTAAAAACTAATATTGCACAAGTCTCCTTTGCTCATTTATCTGATTATTGTTTCATAAGTTTTCACTTTCAAAACAATCTAAATGATAAAATTATCAAAAATTACTAAGGAAGAATAAAAGAATAAAAAATGTGTGGAGCCTTCTGAGAGCAATACTCTCTTGTTCATGAAGTTAGACTCCTATAGTTTAATTGTTCTAATCCATGAAAATTAGTGTGTGCGAGAAATTCGCAAATATTTTGTTTTGATTATTTTTATGATGAAACTTAGCAATGTTCAGGGGTTACTTCTAGCCCTGTATTCAGGAATTAGTCACGGTGTGTCCCCCAAGCAGAATAAAAAGAGGAAATCCACGTCAAGTGGCTAGGCAATAATGTATTAGATCACCATTATATTGTCTAACATAATAGTTCACATAGTATTTCTGATGATTTCTATGCCATGATAGCCATCTCTGTGGAAAATGCTTACTCAATAGCTCCTCATTGAAACATAAGCTGCAGTGCATTATGAGATTTATCCTAACTGATCTTTCTTCATCCTGGTTTATCCATCATAAGGTTTTAGATATGCAACAGTTTCTGGGGTCCTTCCCTGTATATTATTTCCTCCACTGTCTATCACAGACCTTATATCCAAATTGTATTTCTAAGATTTCAAAAGATCGAAAATGACATGTGTCTAATGATAGTTTACACATAAAGTCATCTTTTACTCTAAAATATATATGCATTGTCACTAGGGGCAATATGCTAACTGCATTACATTATACTTAAGAGACAATCAGATATGGATAAATTTTATTCAAAATTTTACCATCGATTAAGCAGAGTCAACATATTAAGCTTACATAAATAAATCCATAAAAGGCAAATCATGTGATTTTATTCAAGTGACTCATAGAAAAATCCAACAAATTAATTAAATTAATGAATGTAGCTCAGATAATTCACCTATGTGGTTCAAAAAAGAAATATAGCAATAGGATAAGAAATACCCAAAGGGAGCAGAAATTGAAAACTTGCCTTTAATAGGTTGTCACAGGGGAGAGATGGGGTGATTTAAGATGTGAGAGTGGCTAGGACAGTGATAGAGGAAAATAGATGATGTGGAGGGTATGGTGCTAAAATAGTCATATGTCAAATCCTATTATGGGAAGTATGTGAACGATGATTTGTGTGTAAAATGTAAAAAGACAATAGACTTTTGACCAAATTTGCAACTCTAATAAGAGAAAAGTGAAGGATGTTGGGAAATTCACATAAAAGCAGTCAGTTTTAATGTTTTAATAGCTATTAATGTGTTAATATAAACTATTAATTGATATAATTAATAGATTAATAATTAATGACTTATGAGATTATTAACATACCCATTAAATAGAATGGGTCTTATTGTGAACATAGTATATCACAATTTTAATTTGTACTTACACGTTAACAAGCACAATTTTCTAATGCAATGCAAGTCCTTCAACAAGGAATGTATTCATTAATAATTGAGCTTAAAAATACTTCTCAGAGAACCACTGAAACTACTTAGCAAAAGCAGATTTAATAAAGGAATACTTTAATCTTCACATATGACTTAAAAATGTTCTGCTATCTTCTATTCCAAATGATTTCCCGGATTCTGATAATATAGGATTGCAATTGCCATGTTTGGTAAGCTGAAATTTTCTGCAGCTTTATGCCACTGGAGAGTAATTTACAGGAAAGTGACACTGTGGATGACTTATAAAAATAGATACCATATACCTGGGAGTTTAGTGACTGAAAACTATGAACACAGTGGCTAAGCTTACAGAATAAGTATTCCCTGGTGAGTAGGTGTTTTTATTTTCATAGTGCAGTGTCTGAATATCATTAAGGGGGAAGACCTGTCTGCCAGATGCCTTTATAAGCATTAGCATTTTGAGTACAGGAAACTCCTCTACTGATAGTTGAGTTGCTGAAGGCTTTTGAAATGGATCTTAGTGAGGACTTCTGCTTCACATTCTTCCATTCTGAGTTTTGTTTTCTTATTATATTCACTTCAATCATGAACCTATGTGTGTCTGTTTGTGACATAGAAAAGACGATAAGAAGGCTACTACAGAATATACAATGAGCAGCAGTGAAATAGCTGATGCTCCTCCAGTTAAAATAAATTGGTGTAAGGAGCAGAGAGACACTACAGAGATTGCATCTGATCATGACTCAATTCTCAGAACTACGTAGTCTTCATACCTTCACCAGAGATCAGTATGAAGTCCCTTAGCACCTCAGAATACCCATCTTGGCCCTAGTCTGAGCTGGTGAATATCCCTTAGAAATACTCTCTGACCCCATGATCACACTAGTGAGCTATGATGTCTCCCAAAATAGGCTAGTATAAAAATATGTAAACAAATATGTTTGAATAGTTAAAACATAGCAGCAAGTTGTATTAATACATTTATAATTAATATTAACAAAAAAATAAAACTACTTAAATGGAGTTAGTAGTTCACAACATCTCAGAAAAACCATAACAGATATTTAGCACAAAGAACATCTTTCCGAAAACATACTTATTCACATTATGTTGCTATAACTAGTATTAATAGCTTATAAGTGTTACAAATTTAGTAACTTTGATCTATTTAGAATATATCCAAGTAGGATCGTATTGAGTTGAATTAATTTCATTGTTAGTACACAAAAATGCCTAGTGTCGGGAACGGCCGCTGAGGTCCCCCGACAGTGTCAGGACAGTTTCTCTTCTACCTTTGAGGATGCCTGGAGAACAGATGAAAGCTCACGAGTCCGGTGCAGTTCCAAAAATGGCTTTTAATAGTACAAAAGCTCTTCCACAGCACTCCAATATAATGAACAAACTTTAGCTCTGGTCCGAACTTAGACCATACAAAAGAGCCTAAGTCTCCCACCAAAGAGAGAGGATCTCACCGGAGCTGAGTCCTACCCAGAAGAGGAGCAAAAGGCCAAAGAGCAAAAGGCCAAAAGCCAAAAAGCAAAACGCCGAGGAGCCAAAAGCCACAGGAGCCAAAAGCTGAAAGCTAAAAGGCCCAAAAGGTTAAAAGGTGAAGGGGCCTCAAGTCAGTCCCCTTACATCCACCAAAGTAATCCAATCGGGAGGGTCATGTCAACAAAGAACTCTAAACAGAGAATAGTGCCACACCCTATTGCAGGTATAAACAAAGGTTATGCCAAGTCTAATTCTTTCTACCAAGATTATCTCTTATGTAAAACACTGGAGAGGGGCTGGTATAAAGTAATACATCTTAACTTCATGAGTTCATGTAATCTAGATGGTACCCACAAGGTCCTTCTTATTATTATCTGCACCAGGGTGATTCTGAGTATCTTGTTCTCGTGTACTGAAAGGGTCACACTCGCCTGCTTAGAGCAAACTAGTATGATCCTTCCTATAATCTTCCTATAGTCTCAACGTAGCCAGGGTGGTAGTCTCCTGGTAACTTCTAACTGTCCCACGCTGGGTGCAGTGGGTATAAAGAGGAGCTGTGCCCAATCTAGAAAACATAGAAGTCTTAGTAGATGTATAAGTCAGAAGTTATTCAATCAAGGTGACTTCTGTAACTGCCACACCCTCTAGCAGTGTTTACATAGAAGAGAGATCTCATTAGAATGAAGCTTGACTTACATAGATTAAGCTGGGAGTGGGCAAAACAAGACTCCCAGAACAGCTAAACCTGTCCTCCAACAGCCTAGCATATTTATTCTTCATGTGTTTAATATATTTATGAAACAATATACTGATAAATATTAGCAGAAGGACATTGTTTTGGTTTTGAGTCAAGGCTTTTGTGCTAGGACTTCTCTTTTACTCTGTGCTCAGGATCACTCAGGAGGTGCTTGGGGCCCATATGCTGTGTTTGATTACAGAGTTGACCTGAGGTAAGGCCTTACACTATAAAATCTCTCAGCCCTGGGAAAGAAATTTTTAATTGAGATACTCAGTTATTTATGCCAAGCATCATTTTAACATTTAGTTTAGAATTTGAATTTAATATGAATATTTGAATAAATTAGACAGAGCTATAAAGGAAATTGCCATTTTCCTAGAAATTTATTTACATATTTTAGAGCTGTTAAGTAAAAGTTTATATTGAAAGAGTTGGCCACCCGATGGGGTGACTGACTGGGAGCCTCAGAACGCCGCACCTACCAAGGAAAACTCTGAGAGACCGGGTCCTCTGCAAAAGCAAGGGTTTTATTAATAAGCGAGTATACTCGGGCCCATAGCATGACCCCAAGTGGTCAGTGGCTAAGAGCCCCGAACCCTTCCAGGGAGGATCTTTTAAGAGATAGTTCCCGCTGCTACAGGAAAGCCCGCGCATATCCATCCAATAGATTTAAAATATTACATCAAGGTCTGCGCAGGCAGCCAATCACTTTGTACCAAGTAACCATTTTCCACCAATCAGATTATTTTTAATACTTCTTTCTATATTTGGTGTGGCTAGATACAGCGCTGGGATCATGGGTCAGCAACAGCTATGCGTACTTGCAGGAATGCAATCCAGGCAATTCAGGCCAGATAGTAGATTCTGGGCGGGGGTCTAATAACCTCTAACAGGAATTTGTTCTGGGCCTTTTGTAGATAACAAAAAGGTTACTTTAAGATGAAAAGGACACTTAGGCCCTAAATTGGTAACTTTCCATGAGTAGGCCTGCCCTGGTTGGGAAAGGGGGTTTCTGCCTTCTTTCATTCCCCCTTTTCTTTAGGAGGGTCTTCTAATCCTAGAGACCATTAGAGACCTTCACTCCGTAGGCCTGATAATGTTTTCTGACTACTAACAACTTGACTTCACCCACCCGGTCTTTATTAAGAAGGCAAGGCCCAATTAAAATCAATAAGAATATGATGAGGGGTCCGGCTAGGACTGAAAGCAAGGTAGTTAGCCAGGGGGACTGCGCAAACCAAGACTTAAATTACCCTTTCCGCATTCAGTTTTTTTTTCTTAACTGCGCCATGGGTTTCTTATTACCCCAGAGTGGTCTGCGTAGAAGCAGCACTCTTCCTAGACTAGGTTGCTTTACTGCCACGGGGCCCTTTCCTGCCAATCTATATACATCATACTCCTTTCAAGAGATTTCACCGCCTTATATTTTTAAGGGGAAAATGGGTGAAGGTCCATCTTCTGGAGCTGCTTCATGCTGACAAAGGGACTGTAGACCCTGCCTGTGCAAGGGGTGAAATCTCCAAATGGGTCCCATGCAATGAATGGATCAGATTTTCTGAAGTTATTATTATCTGCAAGAAAAGATCAGATCAATTAGGCTAAGAACATTACTTAAAAATGATTAGGCCCTGGAGGAGTAAAAAGTCCCTCTTTGCCCTAGTGAGGGGCAGAATACTTTGCTGTTTTAGAAAACACAGTGTTAAGGTAACACAAATTGAAGCAAACATTTTGTGACCAGATTTTTTCTCATAGAAACACCAAGCCACCTCTCTGGCTTTTTGTAGAAAAGCCTTGCCCCTCTCACTGAATGTGTTAGAACCAATAGATGACTATACGCTGATTATCTGAACTTTTGCACAAAGTCAAATTGTTAATCCTTAAGATTTATGACACATAAAACACAGTTCTGAGTTACTCTAAACTGCCCCGTTTTGTCCCTTTTTATGGACAATTGTTATTCCCCTAATGTTACTGGATGAGGTATTGGTACCATGATGGCTCAAGAATTAAAAACTTTTAAAATTCTTAAGAATCTTGGAATTTCCAAATGACTGTGTACTCATATAATTAAGAATAAATATTTAACCAATTTGGATGCTAACTTGAAAACCCTTGGACTATTAGCAAACTTAAGAGCATGTCTGCCTTTTAACTGATGTTCCTGGTCTACCTGGATTAGCCAAGGGGTTACCTTTAAATCAAGCCTATTTGGATGCATTTATTTAATTACCTTTCTGTAGATTTAGAATTTTATTTTTACAAAAGTTATAGAAATATGGTTTTCTCTCCACCTTTACTTTAAATTTGTCAAATGACTTAATAAACCTGACAGGTTCTTTTGCATAAACACAGCAAGACTGGAGAACTCTCCACTTAGGGTATCCTGTTACTACCAAGAAGTCCTGGGGATTGGCTAAGGCAGAGCAGGCAAACACCAATCATGGTATTTTAATGTCTTTACCTGTCACGTCAGGGCTACCCCAGGCTTGGCCATGAAGATCAGGTTCCATGATGAGCTACAGGTGACCTCGAGCCTCTTCCACTGGGTGAGCAGAGAGTGACCACATCCCTCTTTGGGACTGAAGCCGTTCCCTACTGCAGCAGCCTTCCTTGTTGCATGGCCCAGGCAGTTGTCAGTCATCACAGATTGGCGGATTCCTTGTTTTTCACAGCAGAGATGATCCTTGAGCTGGCCTGCCTTTAGGGTCTCCCTGAGGTTTGTAACTACCTGCTCCTGTCACTTAGACCAATCCCTTTGACTCCTGTTTTTCCTGGAAGTGGGCCTTGGGGTCCCATACTGGCTTTTTGTCTGCATGAGGGCTAGGCCCTATTACAGAAAGGAAATATTTTTGTCTGAGTTTATGCAAATAAACACAGTGTCATGAAACATTAAAAGACGTACTGAAGGTGTAAAGAGAGAAAAGCATATATTACACTTTACTTACAACGAAGTATAATACACCAATTTGTTGTTGGGACTGCTTAAAAGAAGCATAAAGTCCTGTTGAAATAGAGCAGACAGTTTAACAGTATCCTGTGTGACTTATTTAATTTCATGTCAAAATCCTAATTACTAATTTTTAGGAGCACTGTAACAGGAGTTCATACCGTTTGTTTAATATCTTTTCCATAGATCTTACCAAAAAGGTACTAGAACAATTTTTCAGAAAACAGTTTCATAGTTTGTTTACTCAACATCCTCCAACCTTTTACACATTTTTTTACATTCATCCTGTCCTGTAACTTTTCTATAAAAACAAGCCTTCACTTTAACAGAATTCCTTTCTTTTTCCCACAGACATTTTTATTCATTATATTTCTGTTACTTAAAATGCATTATTTAGACTTTTTATAGTTACACCCTAAAGGTATTAACTTCCTTATTTTACAGAGCTTAATACAAATTAATCTCCCAAATTTGGAAACAAGTTACTAGTTATTATCTCATCTAGCATAGCAAAACTACTTTAAAACATTAGATCAGTTCCATACATATTTAAGAAGCTGACACGCTTACAATTAAAGTTTTTTTTAAATTTATGCTTGGCAAAGGTTCACTTTATATTAGAAATTATCCAGAAAACATTTAAAATTTTATCTTTAGAATTCCAGTTTTTAGGATTACAAACAATGCAAAGTTAAAATACCCAAAAGATTACTACCTAGTAACAATAAAGATTTTATACTTGTGAATAACTAAGACTTTCAATTCAAGACTAGGTCGATACCTGATGACAAAGCTTACATATATTAAAGCTATTTCAATAATAACACATACTGGGCAGATTAGAAACAAAGCCTGAAAAAAGAATTACTGATTGCTGTTATTTACTTTTCCTATTTTAATTTTTTATGTTCAGAGGCCACTAAATTTAAACAAACATTTCTAGCTCCTTGAATGTTAAAGAGATTCACTTTTTTTTTTTTTCTCTTCTCCAGCAAGGGCTGCTCTGGAATTCTACCAGATTTATCAGGCTGAGGTGATTACCCTATTGCAGAAATAAAACGAATATGTACCAACATAAAAAGAAACATTTCAACTACCAATTTTTCATGAAACACAAGACCTTTTTTGATTTAATTGCAACAGTTTTTGTACCTTAGTTAATTTTCAAAAACGGCCTAATTTCTCATTAGAATTTAACCTAAGCTTATGAGGTAAAGCTCTGCACTATCTTACAAAGTTCTTATCTCTTTGCTGACTCTGGCTCTAGCTCCCACCCTCTCTAAACAGCACAAGTTCGGGAGCAGAGAGAATTTCAGGGATCAGGAACACTTAAAAGGTTTTACAATTAGACCTTTTAACCTTTTTACCATAAGATTTAGATTGAACACGTCAATTTTTCCTTATGCTTAACACTTAGTTTAGAACACATTGCCTATCCCTGGCTCAACAATTTACTCTTGATTTCAATTTGGTTTCATTTAGCATTTCAACGTTTCACACAGGCAAGACAACTGCAAGCAATTGATGGCCACCACACACGCATGCATGGCACAGCACACACACACATATACAGTTGATCGATTGATCTTTAGTTATGACTTAACCCTTTTGGAAGGGTAGAGCAAACTGAGACTGAGAAAGGAAGGGCAGTCCCCAAGGGCAAATAGCCCTGCTCCACCGGTTTGGACCTCGCCCTGATTTTTTTCAGCCTGTACCAGTCTCTGTCCCCTGCCTGTTTTTTTTTTTTTTTTTTAATACACCCTGCTTCACTAGTCCCTTCTAGGGGAGAACTACACTCCTGAGTTGCGTTAGACCACTGTGGGCATAGTGGGCTTCCTTGCAAGTAACTTTTTGCTGAGCTGTTCTCCTCTAGGAAGCCTAGATCTATGAGGGGAAACCTGAGCTGCCAGAGGTGGTCCCTGAAGGGGGAGGGGCTTGTTAACAGCAGTAGCCCTAGCTCCTGGGAAGCCTTTTGCAAGCTACATAGGTGGCAGCGGGGTTGGAGGCTAGACTGAAGCCTTAGGTTCCTGCCTGTGCAGTTGGTGTGGGGTCCTATCCTGGTTTCCTTACTTCTGAGACACACATGCAGCAAACAATAATGCAAGTTGCCATTTACTGGCCATTTCCCGTGTTCTAGCCGGTATTTAGGCCACTGTTGTTGCAAAGGTCCTTAAGACACTTCGGAGGTTCACTGTTTTAACAAGCAACCCAAGGGGGACTCTAACCCCTCCCATACTAGCCACTCCAGAGGGGACTCTAACCCCTCACATGCTGGCCACTAATTCAGAGAATCATCATGCTGTGGACCTCTTGATCAGTGATCTCCGCATTACTACAGGTGTCCCTGGGGCCCTCCCGGGCATCCACCACGACCACAATCTGTGTGTGGAGTTGGACCTAACCTGCTGTGGGCTTCCAAGAGATTGGGAGAAGAAAAGTTCTGTCTTGCTTGCTTGCTACCTTCTGTGGCCTTGCTGATGTTTGCTGCTTCTCTTACTAGATTCTGCCTTTCTGTCTTGGTGGGAGGTTTTCCTTCCTAGCCTTTTACCCTTTTTTTTCTTTGCCTGGGGCTAAAAGCTGTTTAGCTCTTTAATTGACCTCCAGGTGTGCTCTAGCCAGTTCTCTTGCTAGTAAGGGGAGAGAGGAAAAAAGGACTGCTGAAATTTGCTCTTCTAGAATCTTTCACTAGTGGGTTTTTTTCCCCGTTCCTCCCATAGTGATAGGTGACGCTGAGACAGACAAAGGAGGGGGTGCCTCTTTACCGAGACCATTCAGTTGCTTGTCTACCGGTGAAGAACTTAGCCGTAGTGGACTCAGCAGTTGTGACTTGCGGCCGACCACTAGGTTAGCGCCACCATAGACCTTATGTTCTTTCTAGCAGACAGCCCACTCGGGCTCCGTAACCTTTGTGGGACCTTAAGGGTGCCGGTCGTGGAGCCACAGACTCACGCCTGACAGGAAGACCCATCAGGGTGCTCATACACACACACATTCACACAGAGGTTATAACATTCTTCCCCATTCCCCCTAGAGATCTGCGAGGGAACATACCTTCTCTGCAGATTTTCGCTGATTACCTCCTTCTGGTGGAACTTCTCACTGCCACTACAACGTTCTGCTGCAGTAGCCGGAAATGATGTAGGTGGGCCTCACTGGTGGCTTATGTGAGGCGGGAAGGGGAGAGAAATGTAATTTCTTGGGGTGCATGATGTCAATAACCAAACACACACAGGTCACAATTACAAATAGGACAGAGATTACTTCACACAGTTTCACACTCTCTTCAATCACGCGGACCGGTCCTCCTTTCACTCAGACTCACCCCACACTCACCACTCTCACAATCCGGATTTGGAATTTTCTGTTGTCCGAACAGGTTTTCTTAGACTGCAGTGACGAGCTCAAGAAAATCCTCGGCGTTGGGCGCCAACCTGCTGTTTCTGGGTTACAAACCTAGGGTCTTCTCAGGATTTACCCTGAGGCCGGACTTGAACCCGGACTTTTCTCACTCTCGACTTGGAAGGAGACATATCTCCTTCCCCCAGAAGGAGTCCTCCGGGCGTCCCGGATCTCCACCACCACTGGGGCGTCCCCAGGGTTGTGACCTGTGGTCCCCGAACACGTCTGTTCACCACAGTCGGGGAGAACAGCGGCTAGACTTACGCCCGGGTCCGCCGACTCGATCCGACAGTCACCTCGAGAGTCCCTGAGCCGGCCGGCACACCAATCTAGCGATCGCAGTGGAAAAGGCGCCAAACTTACCCAGGATGGTCTTGTCAGGGAGATCCTGGCTAGGTGGGGTCCTCAACTCCCGATCCCGGACGAGCCCCCAAATGAAAGAGTTGGCCACCCGATGGGGTGACTGACTGGGAGCCTCAGAACGCCGCACCTACCAAGGAAAACTCTGAGAGACCGGGTCCTCTGCAAAAAGCAAGGGTTTTATTAATAAGCGAGTATACTCGGGCCCATAGCATGACCCCAAGTGGTCAGTGGCTAAGAGCCCCGAACCCTTCCAGGGAGGATCTTTTAAGAGATAGTTCCCGCCGCTACAGGAAAGCCCCGCATATCCATCCAATAGATTTAAAATATTACATCAAGGTCTCTGCGCGAGGCAGCCAATCACTTTGTACCAAGTAACCATTTTCCACCAATCAGATTATTTTTAATACTTCTTTCTATATTTGGTGTGGCTAGATACACGCGTGGGATCATGGGTCAGCAACGGCTATGCGTACTTGCAGGAATGCAATTCAGGCAATTCAGGCCAGATAGTAGATTCTGGGCGGGGGTCTAATAACCTCTAACAGGAATTTGTTCTGGGCCTTTTGTAGATAACAAAAAGGTTACTTTAAGATGAAAAGGACACTTAGGCCCTAAATTGGTAACTTTCCATGAGTAGGCCTGCCCTGGTTGGGAAAGGGGTTTCTGCCTTCTTTCAATATGATTAAAAAAATCTTAAAGACTATAAAGTAAAAATCCCCAAAACATTAACTTATATATTATTTCCTTCCTAGATGTTTGTATGTTTATAATAAAATTTATATATTGTGTTGCTCACATAAAATGATTCTTGTCTGTATTGTTGGCAGAAGGTAGATCTAAGGATATGCAAAGGAAGGTCTGATGGATACTACCTGTTAACAGATACACAGGGACTTCCGCAGACTGTCTCCCCAATAGAGTTAGTATGTAGAAACTGTTTATCAGCTGCAGGTATACCCAGACAAGGCTATCCTAGGTCATTTCTCTGCACATTTCCCTGTTGGCTATAACTAGCCCAAGATGGAGTCTAATGGACAATGCTTAAAGTTAGGCAGAAAACAGGTTTTTCTTGTTCTTCTGTCTGACAAGTCCTTGACATCATGGGCTAGTCCAGAAGGCTGCATTAGCAACTGTAATGCGTTCTTTTATTCATCTCATCTTACCTAGATAGCATCCCCTGCAGGTTTTTGGTTCCTGGTTGTCTCCTTCCTATTATTCCTAAGACCTATTCAATGAATGTGAACTGTCTTTGTAATGTAAACCATGCAAACTTTAAGCTGTATTGCCCTTTGAGATGGGAGATAAGAGAGTTGGGGTCTGTGTGGAGGGGGTCAGTCAGTTCGGTCAATCAAATGAGTTAGTTCAGGTCAGCGAGCTCCTGCCATGATGTGAACTGCTCGCCCTCCGGCTGGTGATTATTAAAAATATTAATGGAAATACATCGTGTTCCTGGTGTCTCATCTCTGCGCCTCCGACCCAACAGGACCTTCCTGCTTCACTGTATATTCAACTATTCAACTTGCACCTAAGGATTCCATCAATATAATACCCATTAATTTTGATCATACCTGCTCTCACCCATGGTTGAGTAAATCATTAGCAAACCTTGAGTTACATGGTTTGCTTAGGAATATTTGAATTAATTTTTCCTAATAAATATTTTCCTGACATTATGCAAAACTTTGCAATCAAAGCATAAACTTTAATGTATTGAATCAAAATATTTACATCATAGGGTATAAAAATAAGTATTGCAATCTCTTCCATTCTTCTTTGAAAAAGAAAAACTTGCAGACTAAAAGAATCTTATATCATATGTACAGGTAATTTTCTTGGATGTAAATTATAAGGTAAACTGTATCACTGTATCACTGTCTTCCTGTTCATCATTGATTTGCTCGAGCGCCCCAGTAACATTTCCATATGTCCTGTCTCTTGCTAGTAGAGCCCAAGGGCATCTGCTTGCTCCAGGAACATAAAGAGCCTCAATTCATTCCGGAATGAGGTCTATAATTGTTACTGGTATTTGGCATATCAAATACAACACTGGTAGCTTGCCAGGCTCTGCCGTGCAGGTAGAAATAAGGTAAACAGAAACTAGAAATTCAGATTCTGTGCTAAAGGTTTAGCAGAAAGTGAATAAAATCTTCTGTGTTGATATTAATTTTAATGCATGTCACTAGGATAAAATTGCTGATTTTTGAAATATCTCTGACTAAAGGTAATCTGTATTCTTTAGTAAAAATAATAATAGCTGATAGTGAGAGCCCCAGGGTGTCAGTTGACTTAAATTCCACATATTCAGGTGACTAGATATCATACAGAAAATATGTATCAGCTTATTAGTGTGAGATCAACCAAGAATACACCTGTTGAATTTGAGAGTTGCTTCATTTAAACACTCTGTTCCCTTTTACTTCTCAGATCTTTTATCTTCTTGAACATTTTCTGACATATCAATTAAAAATTGTTACTAACTGGTATTTACATATGACATTTAAATTTAAATATGCAACTCAGTTTTTATATATATTTGCAATTTTTAGTTTTTCATATATATATAGGGGGAGAGACAGAAAAAGAGAGAGAGGGCTGGTCATGTTCTATGATCATCAAAGATTACTCCTGATATTGTGCTCAACAATACTAGTGGTACTCAGAGTACTATATGTGGTACTACTAGTGGTACTCAGAGTACTATATGTGGTATGAAATATTTGATCCAAGTTTTGCAATTTCCCTAACATATCATAAATATATATATGTAAATATATATTTCCCTAACTTAATATATATATTAGGTTGCCCTAACCTATTATATATATAATATATATATATGCACACACATTATATATAATGTACAGTATATAATGAACATTGTATATGCCTATATAATGTTCTTTATATATAATGTATTTATGAGTCAGTTATTATCATCATCCATATCAAATGAAAAATATTGGCATGTTGTTTTTAAATCAAGCATGCCTCAATCAAGAAAATAAATGTTTCTGGACCGAGAGAAGCTGGCCTTTTAGCATTAAATTATCATTTGTTTATAAATGCCATTTTCTCTAGTCTACAATTCCATGAAATTTTTACATTTGGTGTTGGGTGATGGCACACCTTTGTTAGCCCTAGATCTTTGCTGACATTTGTATGTCTTTAGGCCAGACATTTTGCTAAAGAGATCTCTCTTGTGTAAACACAAATGGAACATGGGTCAGGTACAGATGAGACAGTTTGATTCTAATGGCTCCTGGAATCTCCTCATAATTTCCACTATTGGCTCCAATACAATCTAGATTGGGCATATTTTTAATATCCCCCAGGAATCTTATGCATGGGACTTGATTAATACCAGGAGGAATTCACCCTGACTAGGTAGGGACCACCCCAGGGAATTTAGTTTTACAAAAGATCAAAGGAAATGTCACACTGGTTAGTCTCACCTAAAGCCAAACTTGTGAAGTTCTACAATATTAAAGTCTTTTGATAAGAGCAGAGCACTTAGAAATTGCCCTGGAGCAGAGAAAATCCAATTAAAGGACCTTATGGGTATGGAGGTATCAACCTAGAATGGAGGACATGGTCTGAATTCTATGACATGATTCTTCCCATGCAAATGCATCCTTAGATATTTTATCGGGCATAATTCTTTACCAGTCCCCTCTCAAAAGTGTTTGCATAAGAGCTGATCTTTGAGGAAGGTACAAGGCCTGACATTTGCATCTTAATTCTGAGTCAAAGGTGTGATCCACCTGAAATCTGCATCTAAAAACTGGTTTTGATCTTTGGTGATGCCTTCCCTGCCTGGGAGGAAAGTTTGAGGCTTTTTGCTTGGCAGGAGGAGAAACAAAGGAACTTGCTTGGTTAAGTGGTACACACTTGTGTTTAGAAGTTCTTTTTATTTTTTGGGTCTCACCTGGCAATGCTCAGGGGGCTTCTCCTGGCTCTTTGCTCAGGAATTACTCCTGGCCATGCTCAGGGGGACCATATGGGATGCCAGGAATCGAACCTGGGTCGGCTGTGTGCAAGGCAAATGCCCTACCCACTGGATTATCGCTCCAGATCATAGAACTTCTTGATCACAGAACATATGATCACAGTGTCTGCTCAAACATCGAAACTTAAAATGTATCAAATAATGTTGCATGTTTGAATAAAACTCCTCTGATCCTGATGTAGGCAGGTAGACAGGGGGTCTCCATGGCAATAGAACTTGAGCCCTAAGACTGGTCAGAGTCACCTTTTGAAACCAGGAACCAGGCTTGATAAGACCTTCACCCTCAATAGACCTTGAGGAACCTGTATCAACCTGTCCCTGCCCATCCCTTAATCCAGTTACATTCCAGATGAGCAGATCCAGCAGGAACAGAGGTCAAGAAATGGAGATTTTTCAAAGACTACTCCCAAAATATATTACCCTTGGCAACGGCCCTAGCAAGGAAGTTTAACCTAGGTTGAAGCCCCATATGGGAGTAGCTTGAAAAGAAATCTTTAAAAACCTTCCTGACTAAAGAACGGCATATGCTGCCTGAGCCCATGTGCTGCTGGAACCCACAAGGCCAAGCACATGTGGTGCCAGAGCACATATGCTCGCGCATATCTCCCCTCTTGTGATGTGTACTCTCTCTCTCTCTTTCCCTCCTCCTTCCCCCATCCTAAAACCTCCATAATAAAATCTGTTTTACTTCACTCCTTCTCTACTACTGAAAATTCTTTTCTGCAGGACAGAACCCTGAGGGAAACCCTGGGTAAGGCCTAGGACTGACTAGCCTTTCCTGCAAAGAGCAATTCTTCGCTCCAGCCTGAGTCTGTGGCTCCCTGAGAAATCTTGCGTGGTGGGGATTCCCAAACCAAGAGATAAAGCGGACATCAGGTGTGGCTTGATGCCCACCTCGTGGGGCTGGTAGGGGGTCAGGCTCAAACCGTGCAGGGGCTCATCACAGGCTTTATCAGTCCTTAGCCTGCAGAGCGGTTCCTGGGCTGCAGAGGTGGTTGGGGAGAAAGCAATCATCCATCTGTAGTAGGCAGGCAGACAGGGGGCGCCACATGTCAATAAAAATTCCTGAAAAAGAAATAAAACTGGTCTTTCAGCATCCAGAGTGACACCTGTTGTCACACCACACTGGAACGGGAACCAGACTTGATAAGACCACTATCAACAACAGATCCTCCACACGGGAATGGGAACCAGACTTGATAAGACCACTATCAACAACAGATCCTGAGGGAAGGGAAGGCCAGGGGGGAATGTGTGAAGCCCTAGGCCACAGCCCCTTCAAATGACTTTAGCTAATTAAATCTCCTGAGGGAGATGAATCAGCCTTCCCGCCCAGGACTCAGCTCAAAGAAGACTCCAGAACATTCCAACCAAAAAGGGGGATAAAAGCCCATTCAAAATCAATTGGGGCTCTCCTCTTTGGAGTAGCCCTCATTCTCCCTTGAGCATGTTACTCTCCCTCTCCCTCTCTCTCTCCCCTCCCCCTCTCCTTAAACCTCCTTAATAAAATCTATTTTACTTCACTGCTCGGGTCGACTCCTGAAAATTCTTTTTCTGCGAGGAAGACAAAAACTAAGAAAGCCCTGGGTAAGGCCTAGGACTGACTTTCCTTTCCTGCAAAGAGAAATTCCTCCCTCCAGCCTGAGTCCGTGGCTCCCTGAGAAACCTCGGGTGTTGGGGATCAAGTCCCACGCCTAGAGATCAAGCGGGCATCAGGTGTGGCTTGACAGCCACTTCATGTGGCTGGTGGGGCTCAAGCCCACGCCATGCAGGGGCTCATCACAGACTTTATCAGTCCTAAGCCTGCCCAGCGGATCCCAGGTGGCAGAGGCGGCTGGGGGAGAAAGAGACCATCTCTCTCCTCTTCTGGCCTCACAAAAGTCACCTGTGGGGTCCACCTGCAACACATCTCCCTTCCTGCTCACATAAGCCACCCGTGCGGCTTACCTACATCAATCCCTTCAGCTGCTCAGGACCAGCACCATGTTATATATTGCTTATTTATCAAAGGGGCGTATAATGTTTCCATATACATACTGAGACATCAAAATTAATGACATTCAGAGTTTTTTGGAGAAGGGGTCTGTGATGCAGGAATGTACTGTCAGGTTGGAGGCACAGAGATGAGACACCAGGAAACAACGTATATCCATTAATATTTTTAATGATCACCAGCCAGAGGGGCAGCAGCTCTCATCTTGGCAGCTGACTAACCGCAGCTAACTGACTTTAGCTGACTGACCTGAGCTCACTGACCTGAGCTGACTTACTTGAGCTGACTGACCACCTCCACCAAGACCCCAACTCTCTTCTCAAAGGGCAATACAGCTTAAAGTTTCCATGGTTTACATTACAAAGACAGTTCACATTCATTGAATAGAACTTAGGAATAATAGGAAGGAGACAACCAGTAACCAAACACTTGCAGGGGGTGCTCTCTAGGAAGATGAGATGAATAAAAGAACGCATTACAGTTGCTAACGCAGCCTTCCCGGACTAGCCCATGATGGCAAGGACATGCAGGCAAAAGAACAAGAAAAACCTGTTTTCTGCCTAACTTTAAGCATCGTCCATTAGACTCCATCTTGGGCTAGTTATAGCCAACAAGGAAATGTGCAGAGAAATGACCTAGGATAGCCTTGTCTGTGTACCTGCAGCTTGATTAACAGTCTCACTAGAGAATTCAACATACTAACTCTATGGGAGACAGTCTGCCAGAAGTCCCTGTGTATCTGTTAACAGGCAGTATCCATCAGACCTTCCTTCACATATCCTTAGATCTACCTTCTGCCAACAGGTCTGAATGTCAACGAGTAAAGTTGTTCTTTGAGATGCTGACAGAGCTGGAGCTAGAATTCCAAGATCATGAGATAAACTATGAACTCTGCTAACAGTAATGGAGATTTCATTTTTCAAAGTATATTATAGCAGTATATTGTGCACTGATTGCTAAGGGTCTGTTCTGTCTTGTAAATAAATCCAATTTTGTATTGTGAAAAACCTGTATAACACTATTCTTAAAAAAATAAAAACCTTTTGGACTTGTACTTGGCTAGAGGATTTTGATCACTGGTTATCAAACCCTAATATTGTTGTGGTACCACATTGTCCCTACAATATAGTATAAGAAATAAGATGCTATGCTTTCTCATTACTGACTCATTATCTTAAATGGATATATATTTAACTTAGAAACAGTGTGAGGGAAAACATATATTATTTATACAATTGGATACAATTAGATTATTGTGTGTTCTCATTTTTAGCAAGACCCAGCTATGTTCAGGATTTCCTCTGGTGCACTGTGAACTGGGTAAGAAATTGCTTAAATAATTTGTCATGTAAATATGAGACCCAGAGAGAATTATCCCCTTCACTGCAGTGGTGCTCAAGTATTAGCAGCTGTAGCCCTAATTATACCCAATACCACTTGGATGAAAAAGCACCATATTTCCAGATGTGGGCATGCAGCCAACCCTACCACTCATTCAAATATTTTTATAGCTCGTATCTGGCCCCAAACTCTATTAGGGAATACCTCCTAAATAAACAGAAGATCAGAAACTATATTTAAAGAACAGGATTCCCTACAACAAAAATGAGAAAATATAAATAACTGAATTAGAAATCTGGGAATGTATATAAAATAATGAAACATTTTTGATGGGATAATTTTTAAAGAAAAAATTGATATGTTGTAATATGTGACCCAGATATGTTACGCTTGATTCAAACATGATTACAAAGAATAGGGAAGACATTAGAAAATAATGTAAAAATTGATTTTTGACATATAATATGGGTTCACTTGATGAGCACAGTTAACACAAGGTATTTAATGTCAGAATTCATTATAATTAGTTAAAGAGTAACTTAATCCTGGGGACACTTCAACACATATCTCAGAGATTGGGAAATAAAAGTTTGAACTACATATTGCTGATTTCTAGTGCATTAAGAATCCAATTCCTATAAAAAATAGCATGGTACCAATATACAAGGTCAGCTGGAACATGGATCAGGAGGTCTTGTCTGTGGGTTGAATCTAATGCAAATGTGTGGGAGTCAGAGTTTAGGTAAGATAGAGAAATGAACAATGTACTAACAATTATTGGAAATGATAATACCAGCCTAGAACGAAGCATTGAATGTAGGCAGAAATGATAACCTCTGAATGTATATATTGCAAGCCACAATGTGTAAGAGTAAGGAGAGGGAGAGAGAGAGAGAGAGAGAGAGAGAGAGAGAGAGAGAGAGAGAGAGAGAGAGAGAGAAGAGGCAATGTATCTGCCCTAGACACTGACTGGCTGGGGAGGAGGGTAATCATGGGGCATTGGTTGTGAGAAATAGGCACTGGTGGAGGGATGGGTACTGGAACTCTGTATGACTGAAACACGAACACGAATGTCTTTGTAATTGTATATCTCATGGTGGTATGATAAAAAAAAAAAGACAAATCCTCCAGTTATGTGGCTCTCAGCAGCTAAAGTCACCAGGCTTAAGTGGAGATAGAGCTCGGGTCCACTTCCACCACCTCTGTCCCATCCGGGACACCTGGTGAATCCACCCACAAACTACTTTTAGGCTGTAGGCTGCCACGACTCCCGCAGCACTGGCTCGCGTAGCATGAAAGTGCTCACTGGGCTAGGGGATGGCTTCGGTACTTCCCCTAAAAGGGACAGTTACCAGCGGTGCTTCCCCTAAAAGGGACTGTCGCCAACAAAGCCCCCTAAACTCCCTTAGCTGTTCCTAAGAATGCTTGGTGTGCAATTAGAGTGCTTGTTTATGCTGAAACTTAGACTCTGAGTAATGGAGATACTGGACAAAGAGAGAAGCCTGCGGCAACAGTAGTTTTCATTATACACAATTATAACATAAAACAAAGATAGTATAAAAATGCCAGCCCACGCATGCGTCTGGCTGCCAAGGCCTGAGCTGGTCTCAGGTCCTTGATAAGGAAAGGCTTGTGGCCTTCGGGCCTTTGCTTCCCATCATTAGCGGGAATGGAGAATTCTTGACCTATGGGTCGAGGTGCCCGGCTACCCCCTGTTGACGAGAATGCAGTGATTAGCCTCCCTAAACCTCCTGTGTGAAAAAAAATTGGGCCTGTTAAAGTTAACACTTTCTAGCACAAAATCTTAATAATCTTACAATAATAAACTCTGCATAGAAGTTTCTATTTAGGAGTAGGTTAAGTTAATCTATAATATGTGCATAGAGCTAGTAAGTAATTCTATGAAAATCAAAATTAAGAAATTATGTACCTTACTTAAGGCAAATATGAAGGTATGTAAAAACAAAAGATGTCAGAAAAACATGTCTGAAAAACAGGCGCAGGCAAAAGGTGGTCATATGTGGTAAACACGATAAACTCCTTTTGATGTTAAAAATGTCTCCTTTGCTAAAAAATAACTGGTGTAATCTCGGCGTCTGTGCATTTGTTGAACATAAAAAGAAAAGCTTTGCCCTCAGTAAACTGCAGCAGCATTTGACCTCTCTTGTGTCTGTGTCTGACTGTCCATCGCGCCGACGTTCCTGTCCCTCCCTGATTCTCCTCACGCTGGTTATCCCCAAGACTTAGAGCTCATCATGACTGAGCGGTCTGCGGCAGTAGGCCATGGTGCAGACACAGAGACACATGGGGCAGAGCTGCTACTGGCTCTCCCTTAGCTCACAACCGTGTGATATCTCAAACTAGCAAAAACCATGTTCTAGAAACTCAGAAAGTCAAAGCAAGGACAGAAATCGGCCAGATTCACCCATAACAAACCAGAAAAAAAATCATAAGTTTATCAATACCATTGCCATATATTTGCTGTAATTGTCACTATAATTAGTGCCGGCTGAGGGAGGAGGCATGGGGATGGGAAGTCGGTGAGAAATGAAGGTCTGTGGTAGTGGGAACTCACCGGTGGTGGATTGGTGTTGAATGATGAATCTTTCTAACAACTGTATTATGAAAATGTTTGTACTTTGTAAATCGCTGTGTTTTAATAAAAAAACTTTTAAAAAAGAATCAAATTCCTTTATGAATTTAGTACATCTCTTTTATTTTAAGCTCATTATGATCCTTATCTCCACTACATTCTAGACACATCATTGCCCTCCAAATTAAAAAAAAAAAAACGAAGCTCACATCTTTGACATTTATGCTTGAGTATCAAAAGTATCTCAGATTTAACAAGATTAATGTCTAAGTGTAATTATACATCTAATCTTTTAAAATATTCATCTCTATATATTTTTAAGTCATTTTTACTTTTCAACCAGAAATAGAAATCAAAATCACTCTTTTTTTTTTTTTCTTTTTGGGTCACACCCGACAATGCTCAGGGTTTCTCCTGGCCCTGCACTCAAGAATTACTCCTGGCGGCACTTGGGGACCATAGGGGATGCCAGGGATCGAACCCCGGTCAGCATGGGCCAGCCACATGTAAGGCAAACGCCCTACCTGTTGGGCTATCACTCCGGCCCAAATGAAAATCACTCTTGAGCACAGTATTCTGCTCAGAAATTTCTCCCTTTTCACAGTTACTCTTATTCAACTACCAAAATTTGTATTAAATCTGCAAATGTTTCATTCGCCTCTTTTCAGTACCTGAACATTTGTACATGCTCTCTCATTTTTACTAGTAAACTAATGATGTGGTATATTTTCTCATGCATATTTCATTTCTTCAATCTATTTATTAAGTTGCTAGTAGACTATATTTAAATATAATCAGTTCAAGTTTCTTGCCTTTTTTTAAAGAAAATATTAAAACATCTGATTTGCAAAGTTACTCGTAGTTAAATGAAAATACAGCACATACTTATCAGAAGTTTTATAATACATGAAAAAGAGTATTTGGGACATTTTTAGAATTACATATATTTTACTACAATTGTTCTAACTAAAATACATTCATTAGTATACATGCAAATAGTTATGTAAACTTATTAACATACCCAATACATCATCAATGATTCTTAGACATTTGAAAACATTTGTGTTAAACATAAAATTTGATATGACTACTATATTTATTTAGTTATTATGACATTGAAATCACAAGAAGTTAACATTCCATTTTCACATTCCATTTTCACTCTATAAGTTAATGAAATTTTTCTTCTTTTTTCTGTTTGTTTTATTTTGGTTGCCATACCCAACAGTGCTCAGAGTTTTCTCCTTACTCTACTATGCTCAGAGATAATTCCTTTTAGCCTTGGCTAATTTATTTTCTATACTTCTCCAGTTACTTTTGTTTAACCAGAAATTAAAGTAATTTCTATATCATGGAAAAGGCTTTCGGTCACAGGAAAAGAGTACAAAAGGAGCCTCAACTTAACTCAATTGGACCATGATCCAGAAAAGAGTTTTCAGGAGCAGTTGTCAAGATTTCTCACTTTTTATTGAAATATATTTTATAGGAGCTATGGAAAATGGAGAAACCACAAGCAATGTTCTCAGAAGGGTCCTGGGGCTATAAGGTGATAGGAATGGAACTCAAAGCGGAATTTGCCAGGCATGTGCTCTACCACCTTGTCCTATCAGCACATTCCAGGTTTAGGGCTTGTACAAGTCCACAATTTTATCTCTTCTTGCTTTTGTAGGATGATCAGTGCACAGCTTATTTACCAGTACGTTTATCCAAATTGGTGACTTATCATTCACAAATTACTTTCTCTATTAACTTCACTTTTACTGTTATGTTGGTCTATTTAAATTACTTGCAATTTCAGGCATTTAGAATACAATGCACATGATAATTTAAATCAATGTAGTCTTTACAGCATTAATACTAATAAAAATTAGATGATTTATATACTCCATTTCATGTACTATTTAGTGCCTTTCAAAAAAAAAACAGAATTCAAACTGACATATTGGGAATGATTATGTGAAAAGGAAGAAGGCCGTACATATTTTTTATTTTTGGGTCACATCTGGCGATGCTTGGGGTTTATTCCTGACTCTACACTCGGAATTACTCCCAGCAATGCTCATGGGACCATATGGGATGCCAAGGAACAAAGCCAGATAGGCAGTGAGCTAGCAAATGCTCTGACTCTGTGCCATTGATTCGATCCCACTGTAGTAATTTTTAATCATAATTTTCTTTTATTTTGTTTTAGTAAGCAAATATAGGAGCCCAAATAAATAATGTTACATAATATCCAAAATCTCATATAGGTACTTTAGAAAATTAGCAAAAATAAGTTATATAAAACTAGGATATTTATTATAAAAATAAGATGCATTTAGTAATTCTAGTTTCAATTAGTTTGGATAATTATTGTTTACAATTATGTCATCCTATCTGATTGGTTGATTTACTCACATTATTCATAAATGGCATAAAATGGTTTTAGTGGATATATCCAAGCAAAATTTTGCTATGCATTAAGATCTAAAGTTTAGGATTGGAGCAACAGTACAGAGGATAGGCTATTTAACTGACTCATGGTCAACCAGAGCTCAACCCTGGCATTCATGTTGGTGGAAAGCAGATCAAAGAATATGCTAAGGTCTAATGGATACTGCCTGTTGACAGACACATAGGGTTTCCTGGTAGACTGTTTCTCAAAAAGATAGCATGCATTTATAGAATTGAGTATCCTGACACCCAACCTCAAACACATGATCATTTAATCTTTGATAAAGGTGCAACGAGTCTAAAATGGAGTAAGGAAAGCCTCTTCAATAAGTGGTGTTGAGAAAACTGGGCAGCGACATGTAAAAAATGAATTTGGACCTGTGTCTAACACCATGCACAAAAAATCAGATCAAAGTGGATTAAAGATCTCAATATCAGACTTGAATCCATAAAGTACATTGAAGAAAATATAGGAAAAACCCTCCATGACATTGAAGCTAAAGGCATCTTCAAAGATGAAACATCTCTAACAAAGCAACTAGAAGAAAAGATAAATATATGGGACTACATGAAACTAAAAGCTTCTGCACCTCAAAAGAAACAGTGACTAAGATACAAAAACAGTCCACAGAATGGGAAAGAATATTCACCCAATACTCATCTGATAAGGGGTTAATATCCAGGATATATCAGGCACTGGTAGAACTTTACAAGAAGAAAACAAACAACCCCATCAAAAAAATGGGGAGAAGAAATGAACAGAAACTTCAGCAAGGAAGAAATTCGAATGGCCAAAAAACATATGAAAAAAATGCTCATCATCACTAATCATCAGAGAGATGCAAATCAAAACAACAATGAGATACCACTTTACACCACAGAGACTGGCACATATTCAAAAGAACAAGAACAACAAGTGCTGGCGTGGGTGTGGGGGAAAGGGGGACACTCATCCATTGTTGGTGGGAATGCCGGCTGGTACAGCCTTTCTGGAGAACAATATGGACATTCCTCCAAAGACTAGAAATTGAACTCCCATTTGACCCAGCCATACCACTCCCTGGGAATCTACTCTGGGAAACCAAAAATACGCAGCGGAAACACCATCCCTACTTTTATGTTCATAGCAGCATTATTCACAATAGCCAGAATCTGGAAGCAACCCGAGTACCCGAAAATAGATGACTGGATAAAAAGCTTTGGTACATCTACACAATGGAATACTATGCAGCTGTTAGGAAAAATGAAGTTATAAAATTTGCCTACAAATGGATGGACATGGAGAAGATTATGTTGAGCGAAATTAGCCAGAAGGAGAGAGACAGTTACAGAATGACTGCATTTATCTGCATAACATAAATATATAGGTACGTATTATGATACCAATATCCAAGGTCAAGTGAAACATACATCAGGAGGTCCTGTCAAAGGTGGAAATTATCACAAACGTGTGGGAGTCAGAGGCTAGGTAAGACAGAAAATGGAACAGTGTGCTAACAATTGTGGAGGGTACTAATGCCAACCTAGAACTGAGCATTAAATAGAGGCAAAAGGATACACATGACAAACCTTTAATGTATGTTCTGTAATCCATAGTCTGGAGAGGAAGGAAAAGAGAAAGATAGAGAGAAATGGAAAGAAATAAAGAACCTGCCATGGAGGAGGGCTGGGGGAGGGGGAGGGAACCGGGGGCGTTGGTGGTGGGAGATGGGCACTGGTGGCGGGATGGGTGCTGCTACACTGTATGACCAAAACCCAAATATGAACTTTTTAATTGTATATCTTTGTAATTGTAAAAATAAAAAAATTAAAAA
>JAJIBD010001135.1:0-117757 GCA_021461705.1 Cryptotis parvus | reverse complement strand
GAGGTTCTGCTCTGTGTTCATGTTCCCCACTCCTTTATTCTTCAGGAATAAGCACACGATCCAAAGTGTGCAGAGGACGTAAAAGTTCATTTTATTATTGAATTTTAGTTTCCAAATAAAAAATTTTACTACCCAGTTATCTAGCAATTACCATGCTGTTTTTATCAATTATATTATGCTAGTATCTGGGTCATGAAATTCATGATCCTCTCACTGCTGTCCGCTGCATAATGATCCTGCCCCCATGGACTGACATCTTCATAGACACCAGCCCAACGCTGGGGGAAAAAAACCTGCTTCTGTGTAGATGGTTTCAGACAATGATATCTAATCACAGGCATTATTCTGGATAATAACTCTGTCTCATCAGAGTAATTTCCCTGCCAGTGACAAGCCAGTGATTCAACTGGTCAAGGCTCGCCAAGTTGGTTGTTTTCCTATCACTGTTCCCTTTGACAAGAAGTGCAAGTCCACTCCGTGGAGAAATCTAAACGTTACAGAGGGACTTTTTTTGAGTAAATGAGAAATCAAAAGTTTCAGAATGGAGACTAAAATATTTCTTTGCTTTTCAGTTTACACATTTGATGTAAACCCAAAGCAAATATAAAGAATTTTTTTTCGAGGTAATTTTATAAACTTACTAAAAATATGTGCCTTAATACATCTGGGAAAAATTAGTTACAAACAAATCTGTTAATTCTGAAAATAAAAAAAAGTTAATGAAGTCAACTTTAACCTACTGGGACACACACCACCTGCCTCCCACACCCCTAGTGTCCACTCACAAGACTTTGGATAAAAATGTAATTTTTAGCATTGTTTATTTAAAAAAATTTATTATACCACCATGAGATATACAGTTACAAAGATGTTCATTATTGGGTTTTGGTCATACAGTGTTCCAGCACCTGTCCCTCCACCAGTGCCCGTTTCCCACCAGGAATGTCCCCAAATTCCCTCCCAAATATATAATTTATTGATGTTGTACTGTGCTTTCATCTCTAATATGACTTTCAAATACCCTGTTACATAAACAAAAGAACAACCCTTCCTGTACTTCCGTGTGTACTTTCCATGGATAGAGCTGAGTTTTCATGATCTGCCGTAAAGCTGAGACCTGCCCGTCTCCACCATACATGGTCACTTGTGTAAAATAAGGTAGTTTCAGTGGTATGAGTAATTGGCATTGCGTTAACATATGGAGGATGTGAGCTTAGCCCTAAAGTATTTCAAATCACCACTAAATCTTCCCTAAATAAAATGAGTCAGGAAGTCTCAGCCCTGTGCTCTGGAAGCATGGTTAGGGGGTGGGGCTGTGAGTGTAGCTCACGGCGGGTTCCAGAGACTGTGAGGGGCTGTGGAGTGCAGCTCACGGCGGGTTCCAGAGACTGTGAGGGGCTGTGAGTGCAGCTCATGGCGGGTTCCAGACACTGTGAGGGGCTGTGAGTGCAGCTCACGGCGGGTTCCAGATGGTGTGAGGGGCTGTGAGTGCAGCTCACGGCGGGTTCCAGACGCTGTGAGGGGCTGTGAGTCCAGTCATACGGTGGGTTCCAGAGACTGTGGCATCGCCAGGAAGCTCCTGTGTGATCTATGCTGACTTGGCTTTCCTCAGAGCAGCCCATCTATGAGCAACAATGCCATAGCACCATGCAAGTGCTCAGCAATCACTTACATGCATTGTTTCCCTGGAATTGACCTAGGAAGTGGTTTGCTACAGACTCTTTGACCAAACTCTCTGAAGCAAAAAGCTGAGGAAAGTTGGAGTGTTTGTTGAACGCTATTTAAAATTACATAAGGCTCTTTTAGGTCCAAGAAGACATTGAGAGGGCAGAGGTACCAAGGCAGTGATTCACTAATTGGCCACCTGAAAATACCCCAAAGTGTTTAATGCACTTCCAGGCAGGCATTAAGTGCAAGAAATATCTGGCTCATTACGGGTGGTTACTTGCTGCAACCATTTAAGTCACTTTGAATTTATCGAAGGATCCTTACGCCTCAGCACTCTGGCATTGAAAAACGTTGATGGGACTTATAAATCTGAGAACCATTTCACACAAGCCAGCCGCACACTCTCTGAATATGTAGGTCGTAACTATTAATTGACATAGGGAGGAAACGGAGGTTGAACAGGTTCCCCGCCCACTCACTTACCTATTCACTGACCACCTCAGATGCCCATTGCTCATCCAGCTGACCACAGGGCAGGGTAGGGATGCTCAGTGCATGGGGCATGGGAGGAGGACAGGAGCCTGCATTCCCTTCTCTCTCCATCCCCTCCTTTTCATCTGACCTTTGGTTTGGCCAGGGACCCTTTCAACTTCTCAGAACTCTGCCTCTTCTCTGTTCGCTTGCCCGTTGGTGGTTCTCTGGCCTGCTGCGGTTGGCCCTCCAGAACTGCTCTCTTATGCTGTCATGCTGCCAACATGTGCGTGCTAAGCACTTGGTAGGTGCAAATATGTACTGAATATACAGACAAAGGACTAGGCAGGCCATCTCCTGAAGAAGTAGAACACTGGCCTGAGAGCTCTTGGGCAAGGACTAGGAGGGCAAACACTAATAAATGAAGTTTATAAAAAAAAACTTGTTTGAAATAAAAAGCTGAAAACAGGCACCAAAACAAACCCTAAGCTGGAGAAGAAATTCTAAGCACAGACTTGAAAATGGTTTTTAAATTAATATTATATGCTCCAATGTGAGGGGCTATTTTCAAATAAACACAAAGATTTAAAAAAAGCTGAGTTTTCAATCAAAATGAATATGAGAGTGAAATAAAACAGGAAAAAGGGAATTATTAGCCAGAAATCAGTACAACCAAGAGCCTTTGAGATGAATAATGATTAAATGTCCAGTAACACTGATGGAAGCAGAGTGGAGTGGGAGGAGGAAGAAAGAATCAAATCCCAAAGCAGACTGAGAAAGGGAAACTTTGATCACAGGGCGGTCAAGAAAGCAGACAATTGTAGCATCAGAAAATCTAGAATGGTGAGGTCAAAGCTCATGTAGGGAACGACAAAAAGTGAAACCAGGATGGACCTACATAGACGAATAAAACATTTAAGTTCGTCATCATTTTATCATTTCCAGAAAAGGAGGGAATGTTTTAAATTTAATTGTCTAAGTTCCCGGCAATTAAACAAACGAGATTTAACTTTTATTTCCTTGTCATGTTAATGTTCATGGAGAGATATTCCTTCGTAGGGAAGCTAGGGACCCTTTGTGAACATTTTATGGCTGTAAAAATAACAACTTAGAAACTGACAAATTATGCGCAGTCTTTCAGTTAAGACGCCTCTATCCTTCTTACATTTAATGATTTTACCTTTTTCCTATTTGCTTTTAAGGGTGGCAACAATAGCACCCGCATTAAGTGCTTCTTAGAACCCTAAAGACCCAGCATTAGCAAATGAACATATAACTATTGACATTCCTTTTCAGAGAGGAGATGGATTGTATTTGTCAGGTGTTCGTGTCTGTGTGTACACACACGTATTTGTGTATGTGTCGTGTATGTGTGGAGTTTTTGATGTGACCTTTCTGTTCCTTGAGGAAGGATGTGAGAAGTGTTCCTAGACAGGTTCTTTACATTTCCTTGGTTTTGAAGTAAATCAAATCTCAATTTTTGCAGGAGCTAAATAAAATCAAGATGAAGCTAAACAGATGGTCACACCTCTCTCTCCCAGCCTCAGTTACCCAGCCCGATTAAAATGGTCATTCTTCCCACACTTGTATGTGTTATGCAAATGCAACTAATATTTCCACAAACCATATGTCCAGTAGCCTAACTTAAGCATGACTAGAGGTGAAGGTCAGTATTGGTGCCGCCCCTAATAAAATACTCTCAGAGACCTTTGCACATTTGATGTTCTTGTCTGGAGGTTTGGTCTGGGCTACCCTCACTGTGCATAACTTCCCCAGGGCGGAGTGCTATCAGCGATATATTGACAAAAAGTTAAGCATGATAAAGTAGCATTCTAAATTAGATAAAGAAAATGTTCAAAAGAATTAGAATTCCTTTATAATTTAATCTGAATATGGGTGTTACATCTCCAGTCACAAACATAATTTGTGTAAGTTTGTGATTGCACAGACGCTGGTTTCAACCAGGAATGCATTAAGTGGGGCAGTTCCACTGCCACGTAGGGGCTCAGGGCAAAGCCACCACTCCCCATTACTGCCTGCAGGAGCACACACAGGTGGCCTGCTTTGGACACGCACTTTGCAGTTGTCTTTGCACCCTAGGAAGAAATTTCACAACTTGATCACTAGTTTCATCAGAATAACCTATTGTAATGCTTTGTGTACATTTAACCACCCAAGTGCTCTAGAGCACTTGGGTTGGGGGAGACCAAGAGCTCCTCCTATGAACCCATATAGCACCTGTGACTAGAGTTCTCATTGGTGCTGAAAAGCCTTCTCTGGAAAAGGGCTTCGGCTGTGAGTGGCACATGCAGGACAGCTTGCTCGCTCCTTAGGCACAACTGTCATGCAGAGATTTTGGAAGCATCCTATTTTGGCAGTTAGACAGCTGGTGATCATTGGTCCTGGGGCTCCATCACCCCCAACCCCACCCCCAGAAGAATAAAAGGAAATGCAAATGTAACTTCTTTGTTAAATCTCTTTGGAGCACCTTAATAACTTCAGAATTTGGGGATAGGTATAAAAGGTGAATCCCTGAAGATACAGATGAGTGAATTTTTTTCTTGCTCTTGTGTGACCTCTCATACAGGATTCTTGTCTCCAAGGAATATCAGGAGTGATGTTTAGGGAGCTTTCTTTGCCCAAGGGCCTCTAAAAAACAAAGATTTGGGGCCGGAGCGATAGCCCAGCGGGTAGGGCGTTTGCCTTGCACGCAGCTGGCCTGTGCCAGCCCGGGTTCGATCCCCAGCATCCCATATGGTCCCCGAGCACCGTCAGGAGTCATTCCTGAGTGCAGAGCCAGGAATAACCCCTGAGCATCGCCGGTGTGACCCAAAAAAGCAAAAAAAAATAAAAAATAAAAAAAATAAAAAAAAATAAAAACAAAGATTTTAGAAACTCCCTGAAGTGAGATAAAGATATCTTTACCTAACTTCAGGGAATATGTATATATATATATGTGTGTGTGTGTGTGTGTGTACATATATGTATATATATGCATATGTGTATATATACACACATGTATATATATTCAGGGAATGTAAATATACATATATACACTTATGTATTTATGAAAGAACAGTGGTTAGTTATAAATATAGATGCATGTATGAATAAATTGTTGCTACATACATGTTATATTTATGAATGAGCCCTCACTATTATTATATATCACACCCATGTATATGGACAGACCATATGATGTCAATGAACGTGGATACATTTTCCCTAGTTTTGTGTATGTGTAGACACTATGAACCAAGCAGTATCTGGTTCAACTTTAGACCTTGAGTCCCTTGCAGAAGGCACTTTACCCCAGCAATTTCTGATCATCCTTTGGAAAGACGAATGGGAGAAACGAGGTTTGGTTTCATTCTGAGGAGGAATTCCCAGCCCCCACCTCTTCTCTAGACAGACTCTGAGAGCTTTTCTATCTGAGAGCAAGTTAAGGCGGTGATAGGATCTTAGGGAGAGTCTGCGAGAATTTAACTAGACAACTCACATCTCTGAAGGCCCTCTCCCTGTCTCTTTAGATCAGTCTGCCAGCCTTACCTGGCCTACCACTGCTTTCCAGAAAAAGAATCATTCAGTTCCCCCAGAAATCTATCTTTATGAAATGAATAAACAAAGGTGCTTACATAAAGCCAACCTGGGTTGGATCCCCAGCATCCCACATGGTCCCCTGAGCACCACCAGGCATAATTCCTGAGAGCAGAGCCAGGAGTAACCCCTGAGCATCGCCGGGTGTGACCCAAAAAACAAATAAAAAAGTGCTCCCTGATTTTGCCAGAGGGTGCTCCCCACCTCTCACCCCAGTACCAGTGCCCCCAAAGGTGGTGTCTCCTGCTTTGGGAAATACCCCAGTAAAGGGCTCAGCAAACCGTCCTGTCCAGAGGCTACCGGCATAGCCCCTTAATAACAGACCATTACAGAGTATTTCCCTGGAACAACAGGAAATGTTCTCTCTTCTATTGCTACTGATTTGACTGCTTTAATTTTCTGAAATGTCTCACAAGTTGTTGGTAAAAATGGTTGCCTACATTTAGGAATTCAAGTTAGAATGAACAGGAATTCTTGATTATTATGCTACTTGCGACTGTAAGAGTCTCTCTCTCTCTCTCTCTCTCTCTCTCTCTCTCTCTCTCTCTCTCTCTCAATTTGAACTGGCATTAAATTCCCAGGAGTGCCCAGGCTCTGGAAATGCTCAGATACCCAGACCTGGTCACAGTGCCTCCAGTGCCAGGCACTCCAACATGTGTCTCATATTTGGGGAAATAATAAAAATGTACTTGCTTCAAACATCAAGGCTAATTTCTAGTCCTTTGAGATTTAAAAGTGTGTTTGTAAAATAATCTGCATTTAATTGAAAATTCCACTAATTTACAAATATTTTACAAATTATAGTTAATGTACTAGAAAGTATATATTCCATTTTTGTCACTTATCATTTAGTCTTAAGTTCTCAGTTTCTTCACCAAGTCATCTGTGAGCCTCCGAGAGGCCAGGATGCACATAGACTGCAGGAAATCCCTCCTCCCCAGGGTACTCAAATTATCCCCTGTTTTATTTGCCCTAAATATGATTCTGATCAAAAAAATTATCACCGGAGTGAAAAATTTCTTCTGGTGTTCCAATGCCTACCCATTTATTCTTGCCATAGTAAAGCTCTTATGACAGGCTGACGCCTCCAGTTACCACTGAATTAGGGATTCTATTTTGCAGTTCCTGCCAGGACCAAATGCGGTGTCACCATGTAACTGGTTGTTCAGTGTAATTGACCTGTTCCTCCAGGGTCTTGACCTGTGGGGCATTGTGTGCAAAGCCAACACTGGTCACCAGTGGGCATGCAGCTCTGTGGCTGTCAGGCTCACTCCTATGGGTGAGAGTGCTGAGTTCTTGTGAGGACCATTTGCTAGACTGCAGACAGCCAGTTTCTGCCTTGACAAAGGGAGGGCAGAGAGGGCACCTGAGCACTCTGGTGATGCCTGAAGGATGTTGTCGGGGACCTCCTCAGCCACATCTGACCCAAATCATACTTCAAGGCCTGCAAGTCAGTGTATCACCGCCCTGGGGAGACTGGTTTAAGCTATAAACATGGGTAGGATGTAAATGTTTAGCTGATAACAAATACCTTTCAAGCCTCTCTGGCTTTTCTATTTGATTAATCCAAGAAGCCTTTGTCCTTTGGCATCGCTTACAATCAATCAAGTCAAGAGTTTTAGTTATTAAAGTATAAGATCACATAGACACAACAGAACCATTAGCTGGACATAAGCAAGAGCTAGGATAGGTGTAGCTATCCTAGGTTACTCACTGTAACCTGGTTACAGTGACTCAGAGTCAGAGCTCATATAGGTACAGTTATAGTGACTCACAGGCAGAGCTAGGATAGGTGTACTTACTCAGAGTCAGATCTCATATAGGTATAGTTACAGTCAGATCTCATATATGTATAGTTATAGTGACTCATAGACAGAGCTAGGATAGGTGTACTTATAGTGACTCACAGTCAGAGCTAGTATAGAGTGACTATGCTAGCTAACTAGTATACTAGCTGACAAGTAGACTAACTAGAGTTACAGTGACTCACAGGCAGAGCTTGTATAGGTGTCGTTATGGTGACTCACAGAACCAGGATAGGTGTAGTTACATGGCTTACTGTCAGAGTTAGGTTAGGTGTAGTTACAGTGACTCACAGTCAGAACTAGGATAGATATAGTTACATGGCTCACAGTTCATGAGAGAATAAGGATTTCTAGTTGGAAAATAGCCCAGGTAGAGATTTCAGGAACTGTGTATTATAGGATATAAAAATGGTGTGATAAAATTGAGGACTAAAGGCAAGATGCCTTTCTGAGTTCTCCCGTTCGAACACATAGAAATTTGTTAGGCACTTGACGGATTTGTGCTCATGAATCTCTCTGAGCTTCATCCCAAAGTACTGATTTCTACCTTGCTGAGGCTCATAGACTGTGTAGGAGAGCCTGGGGTTTAGCACCAGAACTGGTTCCAGACACAGATTCACCCTGGCAGAGTGAGAGACGGCACTGGGCCCTTTTAACTGGGAAAGCGCACTCTGACCACCTTGTCCCCTCCGTGTCCCAATGATTCCCGCTGTTCTCTCAGTTCAGCCCAGTTTCCAGAGCTCTCTCTGCTCAGTCGCAGTCTCACCACCTGGTCTCCCTTCACCAGGCCAGTCTTCAGTCTGTTTCTTTCATCCTGAGGACTCCATGCCTCTGATCCATAATGGGGCAATGTCAGAACTGATGAAGGTATCCATGCATCTGCATGGTCCACAGGTTGCAGAGCACCCTGGGAATGTTGGAGGCTTCTGGAATGTTTGCGTTGGTTTGTGCCCATCCCATGACCCTTTCCTGCATCTTGAAATTGAGCAGAGCTCCCTTTCCAGCACCCCATGTGGAGCGCGAGGCTTGAGTTTGGAGAGTCAGTAGTGACATTTCATAACTCGCCTTAGTAACCGTGGTGCTAACATGATTCACGGTTTTGTAAGCTCAGAACTGGGGCTGCTGAGTGGTATTAATAACTCCTCTCTAAATGCTGTCTCTTAGAACAGAGTCAAGCACATCGCTCCTCATGCCCTTAGAACGTCACAGATAGCAGATGAATGTGAAGTGGAGAAACACAGTGGGGGGCTTTTCCTGAACAGACATGAATGCTTGGCCTCTTCAGCTGCGGCTGGGAGTTAGTCTCTCACCAGCAGCTGCTGCAAAAAGGCATTTTCCCTAAGTATGTGTGTGCTCCAGGAATGACCCAAGCCCCTTGGCTTATGGAGCTTTATTCTATCATTATTTTACCTAACCACAAGAACCATCAGTTGGTTTTGGAGATGAGGAACTATTTTCTATTCCTTATTGGCCTTTTCTTTACTGTGCAGCTTTCTAGCACCTCATTCCAGATCAGGTGACTCCACTTATACCGTTCCTGGACACAGTGGCTTGAGTGGCCCTTCAGGGCCAGGCCATGCCCCTGCTGACTCTCACTTGTCCCTGGGGCTCCTACAAGCCTTTCACTTTCCTGGATGATCTAGACACTGTGTGGGGTGGGGGCTCCTCCATGTCGCCCCCCCCCCGCTCTCTCAGACTCAACCCACACTATTAAGTGCCAAGCTCTTGTGTGACACAGGCAGCTGGGGCCGCTTTGACAAGGCAGGAGCAAGGCCTCAGCCTTGGCTGTTCCCTGACCATCTCTAACTCCAGTGTGACAAGACAAAATTAGGTTCAGCATTTAGCATCTGCCAGGCTTCGATCAAATACGCGAATTCTGAACTGTACTAACATTCTTTCAGACTGTGATGTCAAAAATGAGAGAGTGAAACAGGAGGGGTGTGAAGAAGCAAAACACTTTCCAGTACTGTGCTGCAAATATACAATGGTACTCTATGCCAAGTAACCTTCTTGGGTTATTTTGCTCATTTCATATGCCACTTAGTGCTAGAATAATTCAATCTAGGAGATTTTCTGAGAATAATTTAAAGTCATGGATTCCTCTGGGTTGAGTGGATTGATCATGGATTCAGTGGGCTGGTTTATTTTGCTGTAATATTTTCGGTTTACTTTGGAAAGTACTGTACTGAACTTTTGATCCCCTCCCTCACAATCATTTGGTGATGAATTTCTTCCTGGGCTCTGCTCTATCCCTCAGCGTGGCTCATTTACGGGGCCTTATGTTGCGGCAGGAACCTTTAGCCTGACTCAACTCTTGCCCAGCTCACACTATCAGCACTGCGATAGTGCTCCCCTAGTTCAGGCTGTGCAAAATACTGCTGCCTGAGGCTGGGTGCTCATTCTTCCCCTTCTCCCAGGGTGAACCCTGGGAAAATCACCTCTCCCTGTCCTTTTTCCCAGAGGGACACTGTCTAGAGATGAATAGTTCAGGAAAAATCCACAAAACCACATTTTTGATGGATGAACCACTGGAACATTCTATGCACTCTTGCCTGACCTTTTCTGGAGGTAGATAAATAGCTTTCCAAAGGTTGCATTCCACGTTATGGCCCACAAAACTGGTCATTCAAGGTATATTTGAGACAGTAGAGTCGTGATAAAAGCTTTCCCCGTGTGTAAAAATGTTCAGGGAGGGGGAAACATCATGCCACTTAGAGGTGTTTCTGAATAATCATTGGAAAGAGAAGGGGGTGTTGTGGTAAGGGGTTCCTGAAGGAAGCCAAGGGCGGAAGCTGTAAGATAATGTCTAATGCAGCATTTCTGCTCGGTTAGCTGTTTAGTACTTAGAAGATCTAATGTGTTGAGGCCCCTGAATACACATCTAACACTACTGCAGAGACTTATTTTCTTATTTTGCAACTCATTCTGTATTACTTAGGAAAAAAAACAAACATACCCACTAAGCCATACGCCAGTGTGATAAAGCACACCATTTGAAAATAATACTATTTCCTGCTGCAGAAAAAGCAGACCAAGGTGAGGAGTAGTTTTAGTAGCTGAGTCCAAAAGCATCTGTAGCTTCTTAGGGGATTGGAAGACGGAAATGGGAAGAAGCATCCTGGAGAATCTTGATAACAGTATAAAAAGGAAGTAGAAAGTGCTGAGTGAATGAAGCCAAGGGGAGTGGGCAGTACTGGACGCTACAGGGGCATCTGTTCTGCAGAAAGACTGTGAGAGCTGAGGAGAAGGTGGAGCAGGCCCCATTCAGAGTGGAGCAACAGGCCGCAGCAGCAGTGGGACAGCCTGGTCAGGGAGCGGTCCAGATGGGAGGGAGCCTCCAACCCAGCCTCTCCCACTCTGCCATGCCGGCCTGTCCAGTCCAGCAGCACCCAGATTCTCAGTTGACCTGTCTGCTGCCTAGTGCTGCATTTAGCCCTTCCAGCCAGGCGCAGACACAACCAGAGCATCCCCTGGAAACAGTCCAAGGTTCTACCCGCGGCCTACAGATCTGCTATTTCTGACTAAGCCAAGGAAAAGCAGCCACTTGGCTGTAGTCAGACTTCAGATGCAAGATTAAACCAGACGAGGAAGCAAGAATTTGCCGTGAAGAACAGAGCAATTATACACTCACAGAAGCATTCAGATTAGTGGAACTGAGTCGCCAACCTGAGGAAAGAATTGAAACAACTATTAGAAGGTGTGTGAAGTTAGAAAAACTGTAGACAAATAATGTGAGGTTTGTAACAAGGACTTGGAAGCTATTAAGAAGCTTCAAACAGAAAGAGTGGACTTAAAATATTACAATTTAAACATATTCACGGGACTAAAAGCCAGATCTTCCCTAATTTGGGAAAAACTGAACACCTACTATTGCAGCACTCCTCTAAAAGCCTCTGCATCTGCCCTGGATTGCCTCCTGCAGGTCACTTTATAGAAAGGGGGTAGTTTAAATGTGGCAGTTTATCTGACCATGTATTCTGTACTGGCTGGTATAAATATTCTCTCATGCTACCACAATCGTCATGGGACTAGCTTGGTCTTACCAGCATATTTGCCTGGCCACGTCGGATCTCTTAAGTAATTAGACCAGAGAGAAAGCAAGCATGGCTCCCTGATAACTCAAAGGCAACTAAAATACAAAACTATCGTGAAGTAAACAAGACTCTTGTGAAGGTTTGGAGAAATATTTAACTGGCATTAGTATAGTCTTTGGTACAGAGGTATGCCATCTCAGAAACCCCCTTCTCTACCCTATAAAGGCATTTCCAGGCAGATCTTGGCTCAAAACATTAGCATATAAAAGGACCTAGGTGAGGTGCTGGGAGAAATTACCAAAGGGCATTTGACCCTCCCTGTTTCCCATAATAGTGGGAGGTCTGAGTTGCAGAGGTATAAAACTAGGCTGCTTCCTCTCTGGCTCTCTTTTGGGCTCTCTTTTAGGGTTCACGCTCTTTTTGGGAGTCTTGTCTTTGTCTCCCTCTCTACAGGGCCTTAACACGTGGTGGGCTGCCATCTTGGCCTACACGTGGCCAAGAATCCTAAGCACCGGTTTTTCCTATTGTTGATTTGTATGCCTGAACCTGTGATGAGTAAAGCATTTTTAAAACCTGCGCCAGATTCCTGAGTTTTCATCCATTCCCCACCCGGCTTCAGAGGTAGAAGGTAACTCTCTTCCCGCACTGTCGGGGACCTGGCAGCCCCCTGACAACCCACATTCAGGGTGCCCAGAAAGCCCCAAATAAAATAGATGCATACCATTGCAATTAGGGTGTCAAAACATATGAGGATTGAGATGAAATGCTTTAGAGAAAAAAAAAACAGACAGGGAACAAAATAATATAAAACACCTACAAATAAAATTATAAAAGAAACATGTTAAGCATAATAAAGGCCATATATATGAGTCTACCACTAACACCAAACTTGGTGGTGAAAAGCTGAGAAATTTTTCTTTAATTTCAACAAAAAAACAGCTGTCCACTGTACCACCACAATTAAACTTGGAGTTATTGGTCCCTCCCTATTGGCAAATTAGATAATAAGAAGAAATAGAGCAAGATTGGAAAAGACTTAATTCTATCATTATATATATGATTATATATGTGATTATGTATGTTGGTATAAAATTATATGGTTTTATATATTCCTAAGGAATCCATTAAAAAGCTATTAGAATAATGAGTACAGCAAATCTACTGGTCCGAAAATCAATATATAAAAATATGGTATATTACTATATGCAAATAATGTTCAAGAAGAAATTAAGAAAGCAATGACATTTTACAATTGCATCCAAAAGAATTAAGTACCTAGGAACACATTTAACAAAGGAGGTGAAAGAAGAGTATAATGAAAATTCTGTTAGTCTAATAAAAGTCTGCGTTGTTAGGAGGCACAAACTGAGACAGGAAGAGCCAGGACAGTACGTGTGTATGAACGAGGAAACAGTAAAAGGCGGAGAATGTCCATGTACGTCAGGAGAACTAATATAGCCACAATGTCCATTCTATGAAAGAGACAATTTAAAGAAATCCCAATAAAAATTCTAATGACTTTATTAAAGAAAAAAACAAAAACATTTTTATATGGAATCATTAAAAAAACCTTAAAAGATAGCAATTCCTGAGGAAGAAAATGAAGGCATCCTATTACGTGCTTTCATACTATACTATATAGTCAGTGATTAAAAAATGTGTAGTGGGGAGTCAGAGAGTACAGCAGGGAAGGCACATGTCTTGCACATGGCAGCTCAGCTCAGTTCAGTCCCTGGCACCGCATATGGTGCCCCAGAACCAGGAGTATGCCTTGAACACCACTGGGTGTGGCCTGAGGATACAAGAAAACAATGAAACCCTGCCTGGAAGGCCTGTAGAGATGGTACAGGGTTAAGGTACATGCCTGGCACGCACCAGCCTCGTTCAATCCCTAGTACCATATGGACCCTGAGGTACATGTATCCCTAGTATCATATGGACCCTGAGGTATCACATGTAGTCCTGGGGACTCCCAGAACCTCAGGGCCCAAGCAACACCAAGTTCCCATGACCTCACATGGACCCTATGGCCTGGTTTGCCAAGAATCATTAGGAGAGTTCCGGCCTCTTGTGCCCCTCTTAGGAGACCCCTCCCACTCAGAAAGTAAGTTTGATACAGCAATGCAGAAGAGATGCTTAGATCAATATACCAAAATCAAAGTCCAGAAATAGACTCACACACCGATATTGACTCGAGGGTGAAGGCTGGAAGCGTAGTTGGTAGCTAAAGGAGAATTCTCAACCAATCAGACTGGGGTTGATCACTATATAAGAGCACATGGAAAGAATACACCACGATGGATCAAAGGTTTTAATGCACAACACAGAACCATAATGAACGTAGAAAACAACAAAGTGTTGATCCCTCACAGGGGAGTTTTAAAGTATCCATGGAACTTGACCTCAAAAAGAGAAAGCATGGCAAGCGATTGGAAATTCGTTTTATTGAAACCTTTTTGGGGCCAAAGGAAATATAAGTAGAAGAGAAGACTGCTAGTGGGAGGGAGCATTTGTGCAGCAGCCCCCTGGCAGGGACTCTCTATATGAGGCAGACCAAGCGCTCTTGGGTGTAGACAGCTCAACAACAACTGCCAGGTACAAACCAAGGCAGAGGTTCGAAGAAGGCATGCAGATTGCTGGAGAAATGCTCAGCACTGCGACACATCCATCTGTGAGCAGCAGCAATTCTCAGGGGCTGTGGGGTGCTCACGCACTTGGTGAGTGTTGCCTTGGAGGGAAGCTTTGCCCAGCCAGGTCCAGTCAGCATCACCTAGTCTCCTCAGATGGTCTTTGAATGAAATCTGGCCCAAGAGGATGGCATAGAACTGTGGCCAGAGGGAGACTGTAGCCTCATGGACAGTCACCCCGACTCTACCATGAGCTCCTCACGCTTCTTATTAGCCTGAGGAAAGGCACCGACTGGCCATGCCATGTTCTCATTGTCCAGCCTTGTTCACTGGGAAGATGTTGGTTGCTGTGACCAGGGATCAGAACACAGCTTTGATGTTCACGGTCTTGTTATATTGGTCTTGTTTTGGCCTTGTTTTCTGACCACTGCAGGATCCCATGTGTTCAGAAACCCTTTGGCTCTCTGAGAATGTGGACATTTCATCTGAGAGTTCACTTTGAAGCACAGCCCAGAAATAATATAACCCCACCATAAAGGAGTTTTTCCAGTGAGCCTGACAGCTCTCGTGGTTTTGCCAGAAATTACTCTTTGGGGTATAGTGATCCGTGGAAAATGCTTTGAGCCGTTCTATCTTTCAGACCGTGTGGCCCTTCAGGGCTCATATGGCTTCAGCTCCCTTTCTTCCCATGGTGTCCAGGTTTGTCTGGCACTGGGACTGAGCACACGCCATGTACCATCCCTGCCCCTGTGCTGTCCTGATGCCAGCTCCAGCGAGGGAACGCCCCCTTCTCATTGTCGTCTCACAGTTCACTATCCAGAATTCCCCATAGTCCTTTTCTGGGGGACTCTCCCCATTTTGGCAACCAAAGGAAATGAAGGCATTATAACACTCTCTGGCATATTCTGATAACTCTCTGAAAACAAGCTGCAGAATTAGTTTTTCATCTGTTTTTTTGGACCAGACCTGGTGGTGCTCAGGGCATGCTCCTGGCTTTGTTCTCAGGGCCACTCCTGGCAGTGCTCCGGGAACATAGACAGTGCTGAGGATGGAACTGGGTCAGCCCCATACAAGGCAAGGGCCCTAACCCTGTCCTATTATTAACACGAAAGTGGATTTTCCTGTGCTTGTGTGTTCTTGAGAATTGCATGAAGGATTAGCATACAAAACTAGGATAAAGTGAAATTAGTTTATTTGTACAGATGGTTCCAGGCTTCTCTATTACCCGTGGACAACGTCCTGGTCCTGTGTCTAAAGCTGCCCAGTCCAGTGTACGACCTCCCTGATTTGTCCCACCCCATCTACTCCACTCCCATGAATGATATCCAGGTCTTGTTCCCATGCTGCTCTCTCCATCCCATGCACACCTTTCCCAGCCTCCCTTGCCCTGCCTTACCTGGGCCTCTGAGCCTAGCCTTCACCTGTATCTGCTCTTGCCAGACCTTGAGTGTCCTACCTATACTATGTTCTGTGCTATCCTGGGTATCCAAGCCCTACCTGATCCAGTGAGTGAGAGGGAAGTGGCAAGACAGTGAAAACGAGAGAGAGAGAGAGAGAGAGAGAGAGAGAGAGAGAGAGAGAGAGAGAGAGAGAGAGAGGAGAGCCTGCAATAGCAGCACTCTCTCTCTCTCTCTCTCTGAGAGGGAGAGCCTGGGGCTCCCTTTTCAAATTCCACCACCCCCTCCAGGCATCCACTTTCTGATTGGTTACTTGTTTCCTGGGTGTGATGATTGGCTAAAGTGACCTGATGTTCTCTAAGCTCTAGCTGTATCCCTGTGGCCCAAATCCCGCAATATTAACATGAAACTTCAACTAGCTAATGTTGTTAAAAAAACCATGTTGAATATTTGGAAGATTATGCTGGAGAAGCCAAGGCAAAGAGCAAAGCAGTGTCTGAGGGCCCATTCGAGTGAGTCTGATCTCATCATTGTAAGATTCTTGGAGAGATAAGTATTCAGCAGGCCAGATCAAGATGAGGCAGTGCAGTAGGTCCTCCTTAAAGGTTTGGAAGAATTCACTGGTGAATCCATCTGGACCTGGGCTTTTGTGTTTGGGCATACTTTTAATTACTGTTTTAATTTCTTCAATGCTGATAGGCTTATTCCAGGTATTCCAGGTCTTCTTGTTTCAGTCGTGGAGGCTATAGGATTTCAGGAATTTGTTAATTTCTTCCAGATTCTCTTGTTTCGTGACATACAGACTCTCAAAGTAATCTCTGATAATCTTTTGAATTTCTGTGGTTTCTGTTATGATGTCCCCCTTTTCATTTCTGATTCTGTTTATTTGGGTTCTCTCTTTCCCTTTCCTTACAAGCCTTGCAAGTGGTTTGTCAATCTTGTTTATTTTTTTCAAATTAACAGCTCTTGGTTTCAATAATCTTTTGGATTTTTTTTTGGGGGATTCCAGCTCATTGATTTCTGCTCTAAGTTTTATTATTTCCTTCTTTTTGCCTTTTTGGGCTCCTTTTGTTGGTCTTTTTCTAATATTTTGAGCTGTGAAGTCAGGTTATTTATGTGGGCCTTCTTTCCTGATGAATGCTTGAAGAGCTATGAATTTTCCTCTTAACACTGCTTTCGCTGTATTCCACAAGTTCTGATAGTTTGTGTCTTCATTTTCATTTGTTCCCAGAAATCTTCGAATTTCTCCTTTGATTTCTTCTATGGCCCACTGGTTGTTCACCAGTGAGCTGTTCAATTTCCAGGAGATTGGTTTGACTCTCTGTTTCTGTGTGTGGTTAACTTCCATTTTCAGTGCATCATGGTCTTAAAAAATAGTTGACACAATTTCTATCTTTTTATTTTATTCCTGCCCCTCAAGGTGTTGCAGGTGTGGCTGTGGTGCCTGGCTGCATCAGTAGGTGACAGACAGGAGACAGGTTTGTCTACACCCAGGGTTCTGCCCCGTGGGCCTGGATGGTTGATGGTCTGACATAGAAAAAGACTGGGCCCCCTGGGATGAACCCAGACCAGAGCAGAACTTGGCAAGCTACCTGTGATGTATTCAATATGCCAAAAACAGTAATAATAATGGACCTCATTCCCAACCAATGGAGATGTTACCGGCGCCCACACAAGCAAATCAATGAACAATGGGAAGACAAGCGATACAAGTGATTTATTTTATAGAGGTATGTTTTGTGGCTCAGCATGTGATTTATCTTGGAGAAGGTTCCATGTGCACTGGAGAAGAATGTGTATTCAGCCCTTTTGACATAAAAAGCCCTGTATATATCTACCAGCCCTCTTTTTTCCATTTCTTCCTTCAGGGCCAGTATTTCCTTGGTGAGTTTCAGTCTTGTTGATCTATCAATAGTTGATAGAGCATTGTGAAGTCTCCACCTACAATTGCGTTGCTGTCAATGTCTTCTTGAAGTCTATTAGCAGTTGTTTTAAGTATTTTGCTGGCCCCTTGTTGGGTGCGTATATATTTAGGAGTGTAATTTCTTCCTGATATACATATCCCTTAATTATTAAGAAATGGCCTTCACTGTCCCTTCTAACCTTTTTCAGCCTAAAGTCTATGTTGTCAACCTAAAGTCTATGTTGTATGGCCACAGAAGATGGAATCTACCACAAGTGTGTGGGAATCAAAGGTTAGGTAAGACAGAAAAGGGAGCACTGTGCTAATAATTGTTGGAAATAATAATACCAGCCTAGAACTGAGCGTTGAATATAGGCAAAGGGATATATATAATAACCTCTAAATGTATGTATTGCAAGTCACAATGTAAGAGAAGGGAGAGACATAGACGGAGAGACGGAGAAAGAGACAGAGAGGCAGAGAGAAACAAAGAGAGGAGCAGAGAGAGGGAGAGAGAAACAGAGAGAGAGAGAGAGAGAGAGAGAGAGAGAGAGAGAGAGAAAAGATAGGCAAAGTCCCTGCCATAGATGCAGGCTGGGGGAGGGGGAGGAAATCAGGGGACATTGGTGGTGGGAAATGGGCACTGGTGGAAGGATGTGTGCTGGAACCCTGTATTACTGAAACCCAAACATGAACATCTTTATAATTCTATATTTCATGGTGGTATAAGAAAAAAAATTTTAAGAAAGATGAGGCAATGCACTCCAAAGGGGCAAACAATAAATATTTTAAAGAGGTGGGTCCCTCCAAATTATTGTGAGCAGTGATGAAACATTTCTACCAAGCCTGATAGGAAAAGAACAGAGAGAAATTCTCTTATAACAGCATTTGCTGAAACTCTGAAGCAAAAATGCCGGTAGGGTGCTATAAATGGGTGTTTTCTTGTTTTTCAAGGTGTTTTGCATCAGAAATGTTGACAGGCTTGAAGAGCATTCCTTCTGAGTGAGTAAGGAGGATGCTTGCCTAGAGTGTGTGACGGCAGCCTTCTGCACAGGCCGGGGCAGAGCCCTGAGGTTGAGGACTTCAGTGCGGCCAGGTGCATGGACAGGTGCCCCTGCCAGGTGTCTGTGAGTGTCTCCACAGGGCTGACCTCCACAGAGGACTCAGGACTCAGAGGGGGAGAGAGCTCATGGGGCACTGTGGCTGCTTCCATCCCTCCCTGGGGTTCAGTGTTTGCCAGTCCAGGTCTTCTCACACATCCTTTCAGCCTATGCATGGGCCTGGCTTTCACAGATAGGTTCTTGAAGATCCTTGTGTGCTTAACCTGCCCCCCAAACAGAAGAGCGGAAAATGTTCCCCACCATGCACCTTCACTGACGTTGCTTGTCTGTCTTCAGTTTGGATGGGGGCCCGTCCCTAATCTTACTTTGGGTTTACCTCTTTGTGTCCCTGGGACAATGCCTGTCCTCTGAGAAACCACACTAATGACCTCCCTCCTTTCTCCTTGGGGGACTCGGCTTGTCTAGCACTGCGCAGTAGCTCATCGCTGCAGGGACTGCACGCAGTCGGCCACCATCTCCGTTGTCCCGTGCAGAGTCCCTGCTGGGTCTTCATTGAATCCTCTTTGGCTGTAGGTCATGCATCCTCAAGATGCTGTCTGGGTTTGGTGAAATTTTTTAAAAACGTGAAATCCACAGCTTTTTTTGTGTTGTTATTGTTTGATTTTTTGGCTCATACCTGGTGATGCTCAGGGCTAACATCTGGCTCTGTACTCAGGAATTACTCCTGGCGGTGCTCACATGCAAGGCAAATGCCCTCCCTGCTGTATTAGTTGTATTGTTGCTATGGCTGCTACAGCCTTTTTAATTTTAAAAAAATTACATACCATTCTGAAATACTAAAAGTGAGCTTGGAAGATAAAAACAGACTTAACTCTGTCCCCAAACAATAAACTTTGTTTTGTTTGGTAGTTCTGTCAACCCTTGTTTCCTCTTACTTGAAAGACTTAAAGTCACAAAGCCGAGGCTCCACCCTTGTGTGTCATAAACTGGGTCTGCGTGGGATGGGGGGTGCCAAATACTGGATCAAATACTGGATCCCTATTGGCTGACCCAGCCCCTGGAATTCTGTCCCATTTGGAATTCACTTCAAATCTCTTAGTTGCCTCCTGCCCAAAGGCTTGTCTTCTGCCTGAAAAACACACTTGTCTTTCCCTCCCTGGGCGAAGAGCTGTGTTTAAAGAGAAGTCAGGAATCTGATGGATTCCTCTGACTCACTCCTGACTAATCTACATTCCAGCTGTCAGAATGGGGAACAAGTCAAGGGAATTTATACCGTGTGTAAATTCTTATCACATGGGAACAATTTGGGCTTACAGAAAGACCAAACCACTTTTGTAATGAATGTGAGTTGTAAAAACTAAAAGAATGTCACTTTCATCCAAACCAATGACTAATGCCATGGGAATGAATCTCTTGGGGCTTTCTCGGAGTCAGTTTTAATAGACTTGTGGGGCCGTCCGACAGCTCCAGCTCACAGGGTACTGTTTAGGTTCACCTGGGAGTACTACAGGAAGTTAATCCCACTTAATTCTTGGCCAAACTCTTCCTACTTAGTCACTAATGGCCTTTAGAGTCTGCCATGATCCCATCTATGCTGTAAGCCTTATGCTCCTCATTTCCAACTTTGTTGTGATTTGTCTCTTTCTGGAATAATTAAACTCCCAAAGGAACTGATGTATTGATTTTATGCTCAAATGTAATTCAAAGATGCATCTTGGTGTGAAACGCCAGCAGATATTGAGATCACAGAATGCTTAACTCCAACGGGAAGAAGCCCATATGGGCAAATGCTTCAGAAGCAAACTCAGGGAACAGGGGGCTGAGCACAACAGCACACACAGAGTTTCTGACTCTAGTTAGCAGGAGGAATTAAAGACTGTGACATGAAGTCTTTCTGGAGCAAAGGCTTCCAGGTTGGGTTTCCTTGTTGAAGCTATGTTCATGATAAAAGCCCCTTTTAACATGCGAAAACTGTCTCCCAGCTACTTCTGTTTCATCACTACAAAAGCATGCAAGCAAATAAGTAACTTGCTTCCCTTCTTCAGGGATTCTGAAGGGTTTCTCCTGAAGCTCAAACCAAAGCTAGGAGCCACCCAAACAAAAGGACTAACCATCAGTGACCAGGCAGAAGCAGATCACTGTTGGAATACAGACCATGAGATGGGAAATGTCAGAATCTACACACATGAGGTTAGCTCAAGAAATGCTTCCCCATTTGGTTTTTTAAGGGCAACTGATTTGATGTAAAGACTATCTGTGTTTCCTGGCGAACAGCAGCCTGGCTTCCTCTGCCCGACCACCCAGAAGCAACTCTTGCAAAGGTTACTGGTCATCTCCAGATCACCACACCCAGAGCTTTTTCCATTCTGGTAAAAATTTTTAAAAATCTGCCACATTTGATGCAGTGGCCAACTTCCTTCCTCTGAAACGCTTTCTTCTTATATGTCCATAGTGCTGGGTGTTTCGTGCCATGCTGATAGTCTTGCTTGAACTTAGTGGGCCCCTCTCTCTGCCTCAGCCTTAATGGTCTTATTTCTACTAAGTTCACAGTCAGGTTGGTGATTTAAGTCACCGGTGACTTGCTCACACCTTCCCTACCGTTTGAGATTTCTCTCTCAGTCTCATGCTGCAATTGTCTATTAGGCATTTCCATGTGGGAGAGTCAGTACGTCCTAAGCCAAACATATCACATCGGGAGCTAGTCTCTCTGCCATGTCCACACCATCCTCTATGCCCTGCATGGGCTCCCTTTAAGCCTCTGAGCTCAGTGAAACCATCCCCCATCGGCTGAGACCCTTTCACATGGTTCTCCACACCTCCCTTTCCCGAGACCTGCAGCCATGAACATACATCTGTACTCCAGGAATGCACAAGACTGGGACTTTTCTAGTGATTTTTGAGATAATACTTTTGATAGGACGTTGATCCCTAGAGACGAAATATCACCATGGTATGTTGGCTAGGAAGGGGTTAAAAACAACAGGTTGAGGTAAGGTGAATCTGCCCACACCTGCCCAGGCTGCCAGCACGTTATCCCACCACTGCTCCCCAGCCCCGAGGCCAGGAGTCTGCTCCTAACCTCTCTGGCCCTCTCAGCCCTAGAGGAAGGCCTTTGATGGTCAGAGTGACCCAGATGGAGGTTCCTGGAAGTACCCCCAGTCTCAACACGGTGGCTTCTGTCATCTGGAGGAGGAACAGAGATTCCAGACACTTCCTCAGCCTTCAGGATACAGGCTGGGGCGGGGATTCCTGACCTGTCTCCTGGAACTCCAGTTTCCCTGGTGGAAATGCCAGTTGGAAATGCAGAGTGAGGTGGATTGTCCCAAACTTAATCAGCAGCAATAACAGTGCAGCTGCTGGAGCAGATGCGGCCTCTTCAGGGGAGTGAATGGACACAGCCTCCAACTGCGGTTCTGCGTGAATGCCAGCCACTGAGGAAAGTCTTTCTGCCCAGTGCCATTCGGTAAAGATCATTGGACAAGTCTGTCATCATCCATCAGGAGAGCCACAAACCTTCATTGCTTGGTTTGGGGTCTTTGCTACTTTGCCTTCAGTTTTATTTTCCTTTGGGAAAGGGAGATTTGAACCACATCCCAGGACAATATGCAGTGCCAGGTATCAAGCCCAGGTTGGCTGCAGTAAGGCAGGCACCTAACCTGTTGTAGGGTCTCTCTGGCCCCACTGCTGCCAGATTTCTTCCATCCTGTACTGCTGTAAATTCTTGTCATTAGCCTTATTAGCTTCTGTTGATAAACCATCTGTATTGTTTCTGCCAGGACAATAACTGATGTCTTGATTAATAGCTCTCAAATCTGTCTACTTTCCTTCAGCTCTACCTGTGTTCGTGAGCTCAGGGAATGATGTCAAACCACCACAGACTCTTCAGTTTTGCACTCACTTCTTGTTGCTTTGAGGTTGGGAGCCTGAGATCCAGGCAATGGCAGATTTACTCCTGCCAAGGGCCCCTTCCTGGTTTGCAGATGGCAGCCTTCTTGTTGAGTCGGCACATGAGAGAGAGAGAGAGAGAGAGAGAGAGAGAGAGAGAGAGAGAGAGAGAGAGAGAGAGCAAAGCAGCCTGGGATGGCCATTTAGCTCCACAGTATGGAGTTACCATCTTTATCGTTTCAGCTAACTGAACTTCCTCCCAATAACCTCTGTCACCAAATACTATCACTTGAGGACTTAGGATTTCAACTGAGTTCAGGTTGAAGGGGGACATTCAGCCTGTGACTGCTTTCACCACCTTCCCAAGACATCAGTCCTTGAGTCCTGCTGCTGAGCAGAGCCTCACTGATGACTCCCCTACAGTTTGTTTGGTGGGGGGTGCGGGGAGTGGTATTTGTAACCATTCTCTGAGCATCCTGTGTCTTCCCAGACCTCCCAATAGGGAGTTTGAAAAAAAACCCCACCTGTTAGCTTTGTGTTGCCCTGGAGTAAACTGTGGGAGATACAACAGCAGTTTGTATGATGCAATTCCCAGAAGGTCCTCAGTGTGCTTGTATGGTTGGTCTGGACATGGTGCTTCTGCTGTCCACACAAGAAGAATCAGCCCTGGCTGGCCAGAGATGAGAGATAGTCACCAGAGAAAGCTAAATCCCCTATAGCTGGAGACATCCCACTCACTGTGTCAGCCCACTGGGCATTCTGGCCTTTAAAAGTGAGTAAACAGCACCCACTTTCCAACAACTTAGAATTATCCAAGTAACGGTTAGACCATGGGTGTCTGATAGTCACAGACCACTGATCCACACAAAGGAACGGTGGATGAGTGTAAAATAGCATTTGGTCTGTTGAAACAGGCTGTTCAGCGGGTACATCACAAAGTATATAACTTATACATTAAAGGACATGCATAGAAGAAATGTGAAAAGAAAAATATACAAGAAGAAGTTCTAAAGCTGCTGAATTTTTAAAGAAAAAATATTTCACCAGTTCTTCATAGCTGAGGCAACTCAATAGTGCATAAAGAGGGTCTTGAAATTGCACAGGCCTGCACTTGACTCTTGGCTTGGCTGATTATGAGTTGGGTTTCTATTTTCTGATCTGGTTCCTTGTCTGTACCTTGTGGATCTCAAAAGGCTATTGGGTAGGTATATGATAAATTGCATAAACTGTGATAAATTGTGATAAAACTACATTTATTTTTATTATTTTTATTATATCTTTTGTATTTTGTAAACAAATTCAAAGGAAAAATGGAGAAAAGGAAAGTAATTGTTTCTTGTGAATGAAACAAATCTGTCCTCCTCAGAAGGCCATGCGCTGCACTCTGCAGAGGTCTCCCTGTCTAAGCAGTAGGAGGCTGAAGATGCTCTACTGAACTGAGGTGGCTGGTGTGGCACCACTAAGCTAATTTTTAAAATTCCATAGGCACTATAATTTTCTATTCAAGTTGGGCATCACTAACTCGATCTTCCAAGGGACTATGATATTCTTGCTTGGTGTTTTCAGGCTAACTCAACATTGAGCTCTTGAAGTCCATCAGAGTCCAAGTTTGAAAGAAGCTTCTTCCAGGCCAGTCCTCTCCAAATTCATGTCTATGACACAAAGACAGGAGAAGAATGTGCGAATGGATGTGGAATTTCCGATACCAAATCCGAGCTGGTAAAGAAATAAAACCAAGCAGCAAGATGAGTTTCTCTGGGCTCTGCGGCCTGGAGGCACCTCTTGTTCTTCCCTGAGCCTCTGTGTGGCAGCCAGGGCAGGACAGCAAGGCTCTGAGGCACTCGTCCAGCCTGATGTTTCCCTGACTGTGTTTGCTAAGGTATAAAGCTTCAGTGCCCACTGGCCAATACGGAGTTCAGCATGATTCCATCTGGCTCAGAGCAAGCCGGGCAACATTCAAGCAGCGGTGAGTCCATGGCACTCTGCCTACAGATGGAGCAGGTTTTTGGGGTAGAGTCCTGTGGTCAGTGAGTTTCTAGCACCATTGCCATCAACAAGGGTGAGGGCCATCTGTCCTGTGTGCTTGTGAGGGCTACACTAGCCAGGCAGGACGGGGGGAAGCCTTATAGTCAGATGGTTCTGAGTGGGGTCTGTGAACAAAGAGCTGCTCCAAGTTCACTGAGCCCATGAAGCCCTCTCTGTGGGAAATGGTTCATCTCTGGTTAAACAAAAGGACCTGTGAAGTCACAGCACTTCAGAGCTAGTGTAGTCATGTCAGGATGCCTGCGGCTTTGAGCATTATTTAAGGGAAAGATTTGACTCCTGGTTCTCTTAACATCACAGGGACATTTCTTTAGCCCTTATGACTTAATGATGTTACAAACACCTGAGAAATGCAACAAGTTTCTCAAATATGTGAAGTACCACAGAGATCACTAGCTTTCTAGTGATCTCTGATTACAAATATTTGCAATCGCTTGCACATGTCTGACCTGGGCGCCATCCCAGGCACCCTATAGTGTCCCTAGGAGTGATCTCTGAGTACACACCCAGGAATAAGCCCTGGGCATTGCCAGTGTGGCCCCTAATCAAAACAATGAACAAAAAAGATTTTTGCCTGCCCCTGACTCTTCAGAGAGTGGAAATCTTGAGAAACAGTCGAGGTTTGACCTGTGGCAACCTCTTGGGAGAGACACTTTTCTCAGTCACATCCCTTGGGCTCCATCTCTTGGGAGAGACACTTTCCTCAGCCACATCTGTAGCCCCATCACTCAAGGAGAAATGCAGGGCAATTTGCTCTTCAGGCTTTCTCACAGCTTCTGTTTATGCTTTCCAGTGAGACAGAAACTTCCTATTCATTATGTAAGAGAAGGCTCGTGTCTCTCTGGCTTGGTCTGCAGCTCCCTTGAAGACAAAGGTTGCTATGACATTTCTGACACCCTTGCCCCTCGTGAATATTTATCTTCCATTTAAGAAGACATTTTAGCCTCTCCACAGACAAACCTGACCTCCTCAACCTTTTGCATGGGCTCCCAACATCCTTCCGTGTAGCAGACCGGGGCAGGGGTGGAAGAGTACCATTTTACTCCCCAGGCCCTTCATTTATCTGCAGCCTTCTCAAAGGAAGTAAGAGTTATTAATTATGTACAACATCACTCCTGGTGGAAACACAGAGGCCCGCAGGCACTGACTGGAAAGGAAAGTGAGGGAGAAACCCACTCAGCAGGTGGGGTCTCGCCTGCAGAGAAGAGGCAGAGCAGTTGTTTGAGTAATTGGGGCTCTGAGAAGAAAGAAATTCCCTCCCCCTCCTCTTCCCTCCCCTCTGCCTCCCTCCCCTCTTGACTGTCACCTGTCATGGCCCCCACTTGATCACTTGACATCCTGTTATTCATCAATTTGCTCAAGTGGGCACCAGTAGCATTTCCATTTGACCCTATCACATGCCAGTAGAGGCCAATGTCATCTGTTTGCTTCAAGAATACGAAGAGCCTCAAACCGTTCGTTCATGGTTTTGACGAAGAAGTTTGACCATCTTGTAGGTGGGCGGCCACATGATCTTTTGACATCCCGTGGGATCCAGTCGGTAATGGCTCTAGTTCAGTGGTCGTCTCCAAATCACATTACATGTCCAGCCCATCTGATTTTCGAGCCTTGGCAACAAAATGGCCCCCACAGAAAAGGGAAATAGGGTTAGGAGCACCCTCAAAACCTCAAGTTCTCTATGTAGGTGTATCACTTGTATCACTTGTCTTCCCGATGTTCATTGATTTGCTTGAGCAGGCACCAGTAATATCTCCATGTGCCCTGTTGCAAGCAAGTGTAGCCCAAGTGCTGGTTCTAGGAACATGAAGGGCCTCAAACCATTCCTTCAGGTCATGGGAATGAGGTCTATAATTGTTACTAATGTTTGGCATATCAAATACAACACAGGTAGCTTGCCAGGCTCTGCCATGTAGGTGGTACACTCTCAGTAGTAGGCTCTCATCTTGAGCATTTACTGATGAACCTCAATGGGAAGAGATCAGCCTTTATCTAGGGTGGAGCTCTGAGGAGCTGTGGAGTATGAATGTTGAGAATGACTGACCTCATGGTATGGGGGGTTCCTCTGGCTTCTTGCTAGGCTCACTGGGATGACAGGCCAAGGCTAGAACCTGCCTAGAACATTTATACACTGTATACCAGTGTATAAATTAGAATGACCAGGGAAGGACCTGGTCATAACTTCCAGTATTATCCAAGACTGTTGCACAGCTGCAAAGTGGCCACGCACCGGCACAGCTATGAGTCTGGAGTATCTCTCTTCCAGGCTTGCTGGCTGTGGTGGTTGGGAGCTTGCAGCCACACCTGCTGACTTGGAGCTTGGACGTGGAGGAATGGGAGGAGGAGCCCAAATCCCGCTCCAAGTCCAGCCAGCGTGGCCCTCCCCTGCATGTGTGAGCGAATCCTTGGAGCTATGTTGGACTCAGGCAGGGGCTGGCTGAGCCATTTACCATCCCTCCAGAGCTCCATGGTTGCTTCCACGTGGGGCCCAGCAGTGCAGCTCTGGGTCTGAATGGTTGGGTCTGGAGTGTCTCTCTCTTCTGGTGTTGCCGGCGCAGCTGTGGGTCTGGAGTGTTTCTCTTCCAGGCTTACTGGCTGTTGTGGTTGGGAGCTCGCATAGGATTTACAAAATCCATCTATTAAAAAGTATTAAAAATTGATTGGTGTTTACCCCATTGAAAATTTTACCCTAATGGCTGAGATTAAGTAGTAAATACCAGGAGCTAGGGTAATAAATGTTATTGTGTAATCATTACTTTTTATGGAAATAATTCCAGATGTCTTAACACCCACTTAAATATTAAGTCATATTTCATAACAAAAATATTTTGAGATTATTGTAGACACAACTGGTCAATTTCTGAGCAATACTTTCTAGCACACACCTTGAGCTGGTAGCCAATAACTGCATCTGATACTTGAAGCATTAATTCAGTTGGGTAAAAGTCTGCCCAACATGAATGCCATCTTCCAAAGTAAACTCTAATGCTTGGAAGTGTAGCTCATCAGTAGGTGCATGAGACTCTGGGTTCAAGCCCTGACACCACTAAATACATAAACAAAAGCCAACTTCCCTGTTGACATGAGCTGTGAGTATTGTGGAGGATTCTTAACAAGCATCCACATGGTGTTAGCGCCGAACTGCTTGGGCAAGTAGCCATGTGTCTATGTGCCCTGCTTGAAAGATGCAAATCCAAGAAGAAATTGGGTTGGATGCAAATGACTCAGATATATCTTATGGCAGCATTCCAGAAAACTCCAGACTATACACGGTTCTCACTCTCCACAGTGACCTCTATGGAATGATTGAGTCTTGGGATTTGCAGTAATAGAGTTGAAACCAAGTTTTCTCATCTATTCTCTGCTAAGTAAAAAAAAAATAAGACCAAAGCCATTACTATGTCATGTGTTTAGAAAACAAATATTTAGAAGACAGTTCACAAGGCTCTAGCTGACTGCTTAAATGTTGAAAGACTAGCAATCCGCTATGGCTTTTGAATAAGGGTGACTGTGGCAGCCATTCCTTGCATGCTGACAGGTGCATAAGGTGTTAGTTATACATCCAAGAAGCCCCTGAGAGTAGACCATCCCAGCTGATGGGATTGCCAGCACCCCACTCTGCAGAACCTCCAAATGTGTGGACAACGAAGAGAGCAGTTCTACTGACTGCTTCTAGCTTGACCCACAAAAATCCAGAGTCATAGACTCTATGGTTTCCTGGAGACCATGGAACAAAGACCAGTCCTGAATGGTGTTGAGCCCTGGGTTATGCTGCTGGAGTTGCACCCGGGATTGTGTTTGTGGGGGGTCTCGCCTTGGACTCAATTGGTGGGGTCTCACCCTAGATTGTGTAGGTGGGTTGGTGGGGGTGTCTCCTTAGGTTATGTTGCTGGGGTCCTGCCCTGGGCTGTGTCGTGGGTTGCTGGGGTCTTGCCCTGGACTGTTTTCGTGGGTTGCTGGGGTCTCGCTCTGTATTGTGTTGGTGGGTTGCTGAGATCTTGCCCTGGGCTGTGTTGGTGTTGCTGGGGTTTCTCCCTGGGCTGCGAAGCAGCAGGTCCTGGATTCTCCCTCTACAGCTCAGATTTCTCATGTGCTTTAGGTGGGCTTGGGAAACCCTGGGGGTCCTGCAGGTGTGAGTGGGGGGGAGGCCAGCCCTTCTGCCCCAGGAGATGAGGCCACAGCTGCTGCTGCTGCCGCTGCTTTACCCAATCCCCACTGTACCTCGCAAGAGCCAAAAATCTTCTCCTGAAAGCCGGTACCTCTGCTCCCACCTCACCCCTGCTCCCTGCTCACCCCTACTCCCACCTCACCCCTGCTCCCAGCTCACCCCTACTTCCCACTCACCCCCTGCTCCCCACTCATCCCTACTTCCCACTTACCTCTGCTCCCCCACTCACCTCTCCTCCCTACTCACCCCTGCTCCCTGCTCACCCCTGCTCCCCTCTCATTCCTGCTCCCCACTCACCCCCGCTTCCCACTCACTCCTGCTTCCCACTCACCCCTGCTTTCTGCTCATCCCTGCTCCCCCACTCACCCCCGCTTCCCACTCACCCCCTGCTTCCTGCTCATCCCTGCTCCCCACTCACCCTTGCTCCCCACTCACCTCTGCTCCCTGCTCACCCCTGCTTTCCCGCACAACACTGAACCTCGGAGGCAGCCTGGAGGCTCTTCTTTATCAGCACCATCTCCTGCAAGCTGGGGATGCAGGGGCGGGGGAGGAGAAAAAGCGCTGCCCTTCTTGGGGGCTTAGCTGTTTGAACACCAAATGCAAGAAAGGAAGAAAGGTCCTGTCCTAGCGGCCCTACCCAGTGCAGACACCTATGGATGACTCTAGAACAACCAGCTCACAAGAGTCATTGTCTCATCCCCAACTCTGACCTGGAAGCTCATTGTCTGATTTCCCCCAGTGCTGACAGGGAGGCTCCCTCCAAGGATGTTTCCTGGCCTCCCACAGCCCCTCGCCCAGGTTCCTGGGAAGCACCCAGAGAGCCAGAAGGAGCCACGTGGCTGAGCGCTGTACAGGAGCTGAGCATGTATGCAGCACTGTGACCAGTCCTCGAGCAGCCTCAGTGCAGGCTCTGAAGTGCTATTGAACAATGAAAATTCCTAGCAGGACACACCCACATCTCTTCATCTTTCTACTTTGCTTGTCTAGTGATACCTGCACGCCATGACTTGGAATAACTATGACTGTAAATGAGTGGGGTCTGGAGTAATAAGGTCTTCGGTGCTATAATTATAAGGAGAGGGCACCAGGCTGCTTTCCTCATCGTGACAAATGAATGACTCAAACATGAACAAAGGAAGCCCAGAGGCCAGAGCCCAACTCCACGAGAATCGGAGGAATCTCCCAAGTCAGGCCGGGTCTCATCCTGGACTGTGGGCCTGTGACTAGTGTGAGTTCTCCTGACCTTTTATATGCCTGGCATCAGGTTTGTGCTCAGAGCACACCTGAGCAGTCTCGTGTGGACCCAGTCTCGGCCAGTTTCTGCCAGCCTGGTTCATTCTGATAATTCTCTGAAAGGAGCAGGTGAGAACAGTTCTAATTGTCTCTGGAAGTAAAGAGACAGGTTCATATTGGAACGGAATGACTAAAAAAATTTGAATATCCCAGAAACCGTCAAGTTTTTTTCTACTCAATTGCTCAGACAAAATAAATCAAGCCCGAACTGAGGTTGCCTCCTTGTCTCAGACTATCCCCCCCACCTCACATCTTTCTCATTTCTCCATGTGACTTTAGCATGGCCACTAGTTGCTGCCCTAGGCACAAATCAGAGAATCACTAACCAGTGCTCCCAGCCTATCATCCCCTGCCCCAGTGCCCAACTCACCCAACTGTCCAGAGCTGCTCCTACACCCACTCCTGGTGAAGTTTATGGCCAAAGCTGCCTTCAAGGCGAGAGGAGACATCTGGAGCTGGAAGGGATCATCTCTGCCAATGAGGGGGTTCATGCATCCCCCTGAGCTGGGAAGTCAGCTCTAACCTTCCTCAGAGCCATTTCACCTTGCAGTAACCCCAAGAGAGACAGGAGTGAACCCACTGGTCTGTCCCTGGGTTTACAGGAATGTGCGGCAAGTTGGAACCATGCTCATTGGGATAAAACATGCATTTTATTGCGTCATTGCTGCATCCATCCACAGTGCAGGGAGAAGGACTGGGCATGGCTACATTGTTTGACCCACAGAGACTAATGTGCACACCACCTGTGCCATGGGCGCCACTCTGCCATGCGCATACCACCCATGCCAAGGTACACCATCAGTGCTATATGGACACCACCCATGTTGTGCGTACACCACACCTGATTTTTTGTCCCGGCGTCCCATGGTTTCCTGAGCACTGCCAAGGTGCAGTCCTGGAGGCCCACAGCACTGCCTCAGAACAGCCCCACACCCAGGCCCATGCACTGAGAGACCCTCTCAGTTGGCCAAGGATCTCCAGTGGGCCCCTGAGAGCCTATGGGATCCCCTAAAATAAAGGTGTTCACCTGGGTAAATCTGATCCGGGAGTGACACCCTTTCATAGTAGTGTCTGACCCGGGAGTGAAGCCCTTTCAGCAGTGAAGCCCTTTCAGCTGGGTGTGTCTGAACCTGGAGTTAAGCCCTTTAAGCGGAGAAGAGTCTGACCTAGAAGTGAAGTCTTTGGGGGAAGGGGGGGGGAGGTTCGACTAGGAAGTGAAGTGCTATCAGCGTGGAGAGTCTAACCCGGAAGTGAAGTCCTTTCAGCAGGGAGAATCTGATCCAGGAGTTAAGCCCTTTCTCCGCTGTGTCCACAACACAGCCGCAGGCATCTGATTTCCTGTCAGTGATTTCCTGTCCCTCATTTCCCATGGCCACTTCCTCTTCCACCTTGACCATCTGGACTGCGTGGTCGTAAGGCGTCTCTGTCAAGCAGCCATTTTGCAGAGCTTCAGGCCAGGTTCCCATCTGTGGGGCTGGGCTACAGCTCTCCGGCCAAGGCCACTGTCTACTCAGAGGAGGAGCCGCATCCCGCTGACCACTTGGAACATCCAAGTTCATGCGTGTCTCTCCGCTCTCTGTTTTGGAGAGCTTCAGTGAGGGAAACCCAGAGCATGCAGAAGGCAGAGCTGCCTACTTAACCCAGAGGATGCAGCTCGGGCCTCGCCTGCGACCTCCCTTGCTTCCATGCCTAGCATGACGTCGATAAATCAAGGTCAAAAACAGTGCCTGGACTATAAGATGGACGAGTACTATTATCCTGCACCCTGCAGCTTGTTTGGGTAAGAGGAACTGCTGCAGTGCCTGACAGGTGCAGGCAGACCTGAAACCAGACAGGGTAGCACGGGCGGAGGGGATAGAGGGAAGAGTACTGCCAAACACTCCTGACGTCCACTCACTGGAGCCTGGATGGCTCGTGTTCTGAAAGTATGTGGAAACACCACATTTATGACACATCTGGCTGAGGGTCTGCCCTAGAGGCTCAGCTGTGTAGAGAGCGAGCTGAGGGGAACAGGAGCAGCCTCTGGGATGGGCCCTTGCAGCCTTCTGCTGCACCATTCCCTAGTCCTGAGAACCTTACACAGCCCCCCAGAGGGCCACTAGTGATCTCTCCCTGTGTCTCCTTCAACTTGGACCCTCTGCAGACCCTCCAGAGCCCGGCTCACCTCTCTGTCCCCTCACCCACCCTTTCTCGCTCCACCCTGACTCTGCTCCACCCCAATGGAGCATACCTGGGGTTCTGGTGTTCTACATTTAGGACTTTAGACTAAATGGTACCAGTCGAATGTCTGTCCCACCCTGCCCTCTCCCAGAGGCGGAAGGACTGTTTCCCATCGCCCGACCTACACCTGGTCTCTCCACAGCCTTCACCCATCCCACTGGACCCCACCCTTTTCCAAAGTGGGTGAGTATTCAGAAGTCTGATATCCTGCCCTGGCTTTTCTGCATCCTGCCCTCTGGGCTCCCCTTTGGGGATTGCATCCCTCCATCCCATTCACATGGGACTTTCCCAAAGTTTCAAGCAGCTAGAAGCCTTAAGACACAATTTTCCTCCTTTTCCTGAAGTGAATTCATGACCGTCACATCTGTCACGGGCCAGCCCTGACCACCTGGTCACTGCCCCTTTCAGGCCTTGTACCACCTCTGCCTGACCCCTCTTTCCTCCCCTTCCAGGAGAGCCCAAGGTCTGTGTGACAACCATCAAATATTGTCAAGGCCCAAAGTCCACGCCCCATGCTGACTGAAGAGAGTGACGATGGTTTCTACTGTCCAAGAGAATTTAGAAGTGTCGTCACTGCCAACGGTCTGCTTTTATCTAGGGTCCACCCAGCTCCTCGCTGGTCACTCTCATCCTCTGCACAGCTCACATTGTATCTGTGTTTGGATTACTCATGAGCCTATTAGAGATGGGTGGTGGGATGTCAGCAGGCTGAGGGGGAAGGAAGGGAAAGACAGAGAAAGACAGAACATGTTTGTCAAAAAGAACAAAACGCTATTTGGCTGACAGATCATTGGTTTACTTTGTCCTCTTTTCTGAAAATTTTCCAGAAACCATGGGATTTCAAAGTCATGTTCTGTACTTGGAAATTAAACTATATAAATAATCCTCAGTAGGAAATAAAATGACTGATATACATAAATAAGAAAGAAATGTTCTTGGATTGTTATTTTCAAAACTTTCCAAACCGGCTTCACATCTTGGCCTCAGAGCATATAATCAGAATTCCCATCGGCTGACTCACGGCAGTTAGGGTAAAAACAACGGCAGTTTCCACCTCTCTTCACATTGCCAGAACTTGTAGATGTACCCTGAGAATCTGGCAATCGTGAGCAAAGGGAAAGAATCCAAACATAATATGTGTTTGCAAAGGTATGGAGGTAAGAATTCTAGAATAGTATTTCAGCATGATAAGGCCAGCAGAAAGGCGAGGGAGGAACAGAAAAATAATTAATAATCAAATACAAAATGAAACCTATTGGAATTAGATGCTGAACTTGACCTAGAAGGATTATTAACCCACACAGAAGTGCCACGACTTTTGTACCAAAGAGAGTATTGTTGAATACACTGAAGTTTATGATAGGTTCAGGAAGTGTGAAAATTGATACTCTGCTGCCTCAAATACTTCCATAAGTTGTGGGGTTGCTCTTTATGGTCAAACACTACTCTTGACAAACTTTTAACTTGGAAACTTTGAATTTAGAGCTGGAAATAAATTCTGGTGGAGAACAACAGAGAACTCTGCGCTCGTCTTCACTGCAAACACTATAGTAGTGAAGTCATTTTTTCTGAGGAAAGTGTAACTCATGCTGTAACTCCATTCCAGCCGTGTTTGAATAGCTTTCGGGGAATGAACTCTTACAATTGCCCCATTCAGGATCTGGAGTGCAGTCTATGGGAGCATTCTATTTTATGTGATATTCTCTTTCTGTGAGCATTGTTTTTTGGACACTTTATGTGTTTTCATATATGACTTTTAGGATTGCAGAATGCAAATGAAAAGAGATTTTCAGCTCGACTCCTTTGTTATGTGCCTCACCTTACTCACCTCTGTTAAACTCAGAGCCACTACAGACTCAACCCACCTGTGAACCCAGCAGGCCTGTGGAGAAAGTGCAAGGGAGAGCAAGTGTCCTGAGTGACGGTGTGTGTGCGCCCCTGTGTCATGCCATTGGACTCCTTCAGTGACACGGTGACTAGATTCTGCTTTGTCACAGGCCTCTGCTGTGGACCTACACAGCTCTGGTCCATTGTCACTTCATGCCAGCGTCGAACTCCACTGCACTCTCTGGCACAAGCTCTCCCTGATATGCATGTACTAGGTGCCTCCAATGTGGCCTCCAGATTTGGCCTGAACCCAGTCTGGCCCTGCTCCCCCATTAGCCGCAGGGCTGTGTTGGCTGGGGTCTTTGGGAGGGACAGCACTCAGGAAACTCCTAACGTCACCGTCTCTGTGCTCCACCAACCATCAGGTCACGACAGTGAACGATGTGAGAGACATGAGAGATGAGAGATTTGAGAGATATGAGAGATAATGAGAGACTGAGAGAGTGAGAGACATGAGAAATGGGAGAGATGGGCGAGACTGAGGGAAGAGAGAGAGAGTGATAGATGTGAGAGATGTGAGTAAGAGATGTGAGAGATGGGCACTGTCTATATGTGTTTTCATATACGAAAACACAGAGATGGTGCCGCCGAGTGAGATGGTGTGTTGCCACGAATGGTTGCATGTTCTGTGGCTGCACAGCGTGATGTTTATAGGTTGATGTGCCCCTCCTCCATCTGTGTCTGTTTCTGTCATGACCTGAGGGGACTGTGGGGGTGCAGTGTACATCCTTCTAACCATGTTGGCACCAAGCACTGCCACAGTGGTCAGGGTCTATAAGGATGTTATCTGTTTTGGGGAAACAAGGTCTGTTCTCATGAATCCAGCTCATGCCGCAATCCTGCGGAGCCCTAAGCAGGAGGGTTAGGCCCTGAACACAGGAGGGGTCCTGCCTGCCAGGGATACTTCCCTACTGTGTAGATTGCTTCCAAATTAGAGCATTGTCTATGACAAGATAGTGAGAATGGCAGTGTGAGAGGCAGAAGAAAACGGCTCAAATGCCCACATTCTCTCAGACTATCAGGGAAACCAAAGAGTCCGTGCATGTCCTTCAGCTTTGGGTGGAATTATTTTGAGGGATTCATCTCAGAGACATACCTTCATAGTTACTTACATGAATTCTAGGGCAGACATCTCAGTGAGACACAAGCAGTAGCTCATCATGTTTTAGCTACACCTTAGGGTAAGGGTCATAAAAAGTGTTGAAAATCTGGGTTTTCACTAGGGATCTTTTTTTGTATCGGGAAGGGGGGGTGTGGAAAAATTTTGGTAGGTTTGGTTAATATTTTTTGGTTGTTTTTTGGTGTTTTTGTTATGTGTTTTTTTTTTGTTGATAGGGGATTCTTGAAGGCTAACAGAACCCATTTTCTTCTGTAGGTGGGAAGGTTTTAAATAAAGGAAGTTAAAAGGAGACTCTGTAACAGATCTTGATAACAGATGTCAAAGTTAGGGAACACAGAATGGAAGTTTGGGGCGTTAGCCGAAGATGTCGGAGGGTCACTAGCAGAAGGAGCCAGAATGACTGGATAAACTCAGGTGCCCTCTGTAGACAGGTGATGTGCTGTAATAAGAAAGTCTGTAAAGGGGAGTCACATATGGACAGGATGTCCCCTGGGCACTCACAGTTGGGGACCTCTTAGCCATCTTGGAAATGGGCTCTTGGCGCCGGCTAGAAGGGAGATTGGCACATTGGTTTCTGGTTTTCTATGTTGTTTCCATAGATGGTTCTTCCCTGTCCCACTAACTCTGGTTTCCTATTTTCCCAGCCTCATTTCCTATATTTTACTTGGTAAAGTCTGAGCCCAGGGGTCACAGGTGGGCAGGGACCTCTGATTCGACCTGGGAAAAGCTGGCCACGAGCTGCATTCTGAGTGGCTGTATGCTGCTCTCGTTAGCCCCTTAAGTGCTTCCTGGAACGGTGAAATCCTGAGGAGCTGGATTAGCTCTGGGGAGAGCAGCTGTGAGTCAGCTGAGAATGGAGCAGACACCAGAGTCACATCCTGCAGAATAGGATTTCATTAGCATCAGATGTTGCCTTCGTTTTGTTGTGACAAGAGAAAGGCAGAGCTTTTCTACCATCCTTCCTTGATACTGAGGTTTCCTCGAGACTCTGCGTGGCAGGGTGACTGCTGCCTACGGTGCCATGCTTGCAGGTGGGGTGCAAGTGTTAATCAGATGTGCACGCAGAGCCAGCTCAGGGAGCTGCCAACGCTGTTCTGTGCTCACTGATGTTCACCAGCAGCCATCAGTCCAAGCTGCTCCCCCGGCAGTGCTCACTCCAGCCAGCACGGCACACACTGGTTTCCTGGACCTCAGCCAGAGTGGCCAGGTGTGTGGGTCTGAGACACTGCCTTGCCGTCAGCCATAACACATTGGAGCCACCCTAAGCAACTAGTTCGTAACCATCTCTGCTCCCTCTCTCAGGGGTGAAACAAGATACACGTGAGGGCGAGGGGCCCCTGAGGCTCACACACAGCCCTACCCTCGCATCTCCAGTGTCTGCACAGAGAAGGACTTCTTCTAAGGACCATGAACACACCCTAGGTACAAGTGTGTGGGTACCTCATGGACACACATGTGCATATCGCTTACATGTGGGCAGACTTACAGCCAGGTATATGGGGTGAGTGCCTGGGCTGTCCCTGCCTCCCACACAGCCTCAGCTCACTCCTCTGACCCAGAAGAAGTCCAGAACCCTGGCTGATGTGATGAGAGAGATAGGAATGGCATGAAGGCACTGGCTGTGCTGGCCCATTCAGAGGCTCCGCCTGACTCCATTTAGATGAGGGAGAAACCATGTCTGCTGGGGGCAGACAACACTCAGCCCTGCTAGGCAACACATCTCTGACCCTAGGAGTCCGATTTGGAGAAAGCCCTTCATGTGGGCCCAGGATGTCTCTGGCAGCAGCTCCAGCCTATCAGCCGGAGAAGGAGCCTCTGAGTGATCAGAACAGCATCAGGACTCCCATGTACTCAGGGCACATGTGCATGCATGGCTGCAGGCACGGCGTGTACAGTATGACCATGGCTTCACACATGTGCACTCCACATGTACCCGGGCACACGCATGTGGTGGGCATATCTGTGCATGTGCATGTGTGACCACAGGCATATGCACCATGCTTGTGTGACAGCAAGTGTGCACACATATGCATGTGTATCCACACACTTGTGTACATGACACAGTGGTGTGTGATGGTGCATGTGTGGGTGTGAGTGTTCCAGGCACCATGCTGATGCCCACAGAGCATGGCTACCCAAGGAGCCCCTAGTTAGGAGCTGTGTGAGGTAGAAGACGCCGCGATGTCGCGACTCTGTTCAGCTGTGCCCACGGCCTCCAGTGCAGGGTCTTGAGGCGTCTTGAAAGTGGGGTTCCCAGCTTGTCTCTGCTCCAGCCTGTCCCCTCTTTAGCCTCCATCCACCCCTTGCCCACCAGCCTTCCTCTCTCCTGGACCAAGCCTTTCCAGGGCTGGTTCTACCCACCCTCCCTGAATCTGAGAGCTGTCGCTGGGGTGTTGGTGTGTTACTGCACTGCCAGGCAGATTCTCCTACGGTTGTTCCCATCAGTGCTGTTGCTTGGGAAAGGAGGGACAGAGACTGGAGGTGGAGAGACCAGCATGGGGCATCAGGTTCCTCTGGTGAAACTCAGGGACAGCCACATGAAGGCCTCTCTCTGCCCTTTCCCAGTGACACACAATTTCCATGAAACCAAAGCCAGGATAGTCACAGAAACACACCACAGACCTTGTGAGTCTCCTCAGAAATTAACAGGGCTAGAGCAGATGCTCAGGCGCGCGCCCTCCCAGAGACACGCCCCTGGCTGTGAAACAGGGTGATACTTGAACCACAGCTCAGAAACAAGTCAGGGCGGAGCCATCGAAACTCCCCTTGTGCCAGGAAAGATCAGCAGAAACTATGAATAGAATAAAAAAAAAAAGGAATAAGAACTTCAAGGTAAATAGACCGGTTTCTGCTGGAAGAAAGGCTGATTGTTTCTTTCAAATTCCCCCACAGAGCTGCTGCGATTATTAAGGAAGTGATTACTGAATAATCACTTATTCAGGAGGGATAAGGGATGGATATTTGATGAATATGCAAAAAGACTGAAGTCGTGTTTGATGCAGAGAAGCGAGTAAACAGTAGAGATGATTAAAAGCTGCTAAGGCATCTGTCTGACTGACACATATGTCACTAGAAACCCGAGACTGCAGCCCTTTTCCTTGAAGAATCTGCCTTTGCCTGAGCATCTCTGTGAGCAGAGGTGCAAGGAATCACCACCACTGCCACAGGGTAGCTGTGCCGTGCTGGCCACAGGCCTTCTTCACCGTCCTGGAACTGACCTCTCTGACTTCATGGCTGAGCCTCCTATTGGTGGGTCTGGCCGTCATGGTCTCCACCTCAGGGCACTCCTGGCGTCAGCATGATCCTTCAGATTTCCACACTTCTGAGGATGCTGCTGGCAGCTATACCCACTGCTCCTCCCATGAGGCTCTCCCTGTAGCACATAGAGACACACTAGGCAATGGCACACTCTGAGAGGAACACACTCCCCACTTCAGCACACGCTGAGGAGGACATACTTCCCACCTCAGCACACTCTAAGGAGGACACACACCTCACCTCAGCACACTCTGAGAAGGACACACTCCTCACCCCTCAGCACACTCTGAGGAGGACACACTCCTCACCTCAGCACACTCTGAGGAGGACACACTCCTCACCTCTTCACCTCAGCACACTCTGAGGAGAACACCCTACTCACCTCAGCACACTCTGATGAGGATACACTCCTCACCTCAGCACACTCTGAGGAGGATACACTCATCTCGACAAAGCTGAGATTATGGGGCAGTAAAGGCCAGGATGAAACAGAGATGACAAGAAGAGGTGAAGGGCCTTCAGAATCACAAAGAAACACTGCTGGCACCATTTTATAAATTAAAAATTAAAAGTTTAAATAAAATAAACATATGAACAAAATAAATCAATAAATAGAATCATTAACCATTTAAAGATACTTAGTTACTAATTAACAGGATTTTTTCTTTACCCAACCTTAGATACACATGTTTGAAATATCAAATTAAAATTTAAGAAAAAATAATTAGAAACACATCATTACACAAGCAAAATCAGTTAATAGTTTTAATTTAGGTTGCCCTTTTTTTAAATAATTGCTCCTTCCCTTCTTAATATATATCTTATTTACCAATCAGCACAGATAATTCTATAGCTGTGTTAATGGTTAGCAGATACCTTCATAATTTAAATTGTTTTATTAATATGGCAATAAAATACAACAAATATGCCTGTAAGCGTCATAAAATATTATAGTGACACAAGCTTGCTCTATTTTATAATAGAAAGCATTAGAAGACGTAGAAATATATGCAATATATGTTAGAAAATATACTAAAATATGCCTGTGAAGGGTTCAAAGATACAGGACTCAGGTTAATGCAATGCCTTGAGTATGACCAGCTGATCCTCAGCATCACAAAGGGTCGCCTGAACATGGAGCCAGGAGTCAGCCTTGAGCACCACTGGGTGTAGCCCAAAACCCCCTTCCCTAAAGATAGTGTTACTGAGCGGTGTCACACAAAAGTAGAACTTTATGTTATAAACTGTCATAAGTTGCCCTGTGCTGCTGCGATACTGCTGTGCTGGGTCAAAGGCCCTCACAGCCAAGGAATGGGTTCCCCAGGCCCCTGCCACTCCCGTGCTTCTGACGTCTTGCTGCTGCTGTCAGGTTGCTCTGGAGGTCACAACGTTAGGACACACAGCACCATTGCCCATGAGTCAGAGTCTGGGGATGCTGACCTGCCGAGACCAGTATTCTTGGTCGGCCTCTCAAGCCATTGTCCAGCTCCTTCATTGGGCGTCATCCTCCTGCAGAGAGTTCTTTCACCTGTGTCTGCCCATTTGTGAACCCTGGGCTGGCATTTGGTAACTACAGACCCTGCCAGCCCCAGAGCCAACAGTTGCCGAGCACCATGAGAGGGCAGAGACTGAGCAGGAATGTTTCTTCCCTCTAATGGACCCAGCTCTCCCTCTGTCAGTGTGCTGTCACTGTGCTTGGGTTTTCAGTGTGCTTGGGTTTTCAGTGTGTACTCCTACTGTGTCACTGTGAATCCTACCATGGGGGCCGCAGGGGCTGGTCATGGAGCTCTCAGAGTCTCTGTGTCCAAGAGAGAAACCACGTGTTTCAGACCCTGTTCCGCCTAGTGCTCTGAGAGGGAGGGGTTCGTGTCCGTGGGACTATGTGCTCTCTTGTAACCTTTCCCTGCCCCTCTATTTATAGCACACACGTCCTGCCAAGCCGGGGTCAAGAGCTATGCCAAAAATGTAAGCAATGCTGCTGCACTGAGTCCCTCAACACAGAGCCTGTCTCCAACGGCCCGGTTTCTTAACGGCCACGTCCTTGTGAATCGGGGATCTGTGCTTCTATTTTGAACCGATCTGTTACACTCATTAGCGTCCCGGCTGCCCGCCCTACATAGCCAGAGCAGATTCCCTCAGAACGTGTGAGAGCAACGGCTGCAGGAAAATATTCAAATTACACCAGTGACCTTGTTAACGAGGCCTGCGAGCACATGCGCCTCCGCCCGACTGTAATTTATAAAAATGTAATTTGGCTTCAGAGCTAGTAAAATGGGTTTACAATTATTTTTATTGTGTGGGATGTTTTGTTGTTTCATCCCATATTTGTTATTTAAATTGCCACCATAAGAACAAGCTTTTTCACCAGTCTCATTATGAGCTGTAAAACGCCTAATCGGAGCAGTGATTTAAGAGAAGAATGGGCGGCTGGCAAGAGAAAACAGCACAGGGCTTCTGTGAACAACATGCATGGGTGGAGCCATTTCTCCATCACTGCTCCAGGCCCAGTGTGGCCACTGCTCAGGGTCCCCCTCACCTTGAGGATGGGGACATACGGAAAGAACCATGCCCTCTCTGACTGCAGATGCCCACGAACTCTTTCCACCGCCACCTACCTGGGAGTGTTTCTGGAACATGGTTCCCCACGTGTTCCTATGCCCCATGGGCACAAGAGCATCTGGCTCTGACCAATGAGCTCTTACTGCCCGGCACGCACCATTCCTGGCCATGGGCTGGACCTGGAACAGTCATTGCTTGCTGACTAGCTCTGACATCCCTGCTGTGCCCCACAGTGGCACACAGTTGACTGGCCACATGTCCTATTCGGAAAGTGTCTGCTGGGATTTTCTGCCCTGTATTTTTACAGAACCCCCTATTTTTTTATTAATATTTTATTATACCACAGTGAGATACAGAATTACAAAGTTGTTCATGTTTGGGGGTTTCAGTAATACAGTGTTCCAGCACCCATCCCTACAGCAGTGCCCATTTGCCACCACCAATGTCCCCTATTCCCTCCCCCTCCCATAGCCTGCCTCTATGGCAGGTTCTTTGTCTCTTTTCCCTCTTTCTCTTTCTCTCTCTGTCTCTTTCTCTCTTCCTTCTCTTAAACATTGTGGATTGTAATACATACGCTTACATACACATACATACAGAGGTTATCATGTTATCTTTTTGCCTGTATTTAATGCTCAGTTGGTATTAGCCCTTTCGACAATTATTAGCACATTGTTCCCTTCTCTGACTCCCCACGCGTGGTAATTTCCACCTTTGACAAAACCTCCTAATCCAGGTTTTGCCTGACTTGGATTTTTGTATCATAATCACTTGTATCACTTGTATCACTTGTCTTCCCGTTGATCATCGATTTGCTCTAGCAGGCACCAATAACATCTCCATACGTCCTGTCACATGGTAGTGTAGCCCAAGGGCATCTGCTAGCTCCAGGAACATAAAGAGCCTCAAACCATTCCAGGTATCATAATGTGTGTATACATATATATATATATATATATATATATATATATATATATATATGTATATATATGTCATGAAAATAAATGCAGTCATTCTATCTATATCTGTCCTTTCCCTTCTGACTAATTTCCAGTCAACATGACCCTCTCCATGTCCATCATTTATAGGCAAATTTCATAACTTCATTTTTCCTAACAGCTGCATCATATTCCATTGTGTAGATGTACCAAAATTTCTTTATCCAGTCATCAGTTCTCAGGCATTCTGGTTGTTTCCAGATTCTGGCTATTGTGTATAAGTGCTGCTATGAAAATAAAAGTGCAGATGGTGTTTCCTCTCTGTGTTTTTTGGCTTCCCAGGGTATATTCCCAGGATTGGTATGGCTGGGTCAAATGGAAGCTCAATTTCTAGTCTTTAGAGGAATGTCCATATTGTTTTCCAGAAAGAATGTACCAGTTGACATTCCCACCAACAATAGATGAGAGTCCCCTTTTCCCTGTGTCCAGGCCAACACTTGTTGTTCTTTTTGCCTGTATTCAAGGCTCCATGTCCAAAAGTCCAACAGAGACTTTTGAACATGCGCCAGTCTCTGTGGTGTGAGATGATATCTCATTGTTGTTTTGATTTGCATTTCTCTGATGATTAGTGATGATGAGCATTTTTTCATATGCCTTTTGGCCATTCAAATTTCTTCCTCGTCAAAGTTTCTGTTCATTTCTTCTCCCTATGTTTTGATGGGGTTGGCTATTTTCTTCTAGTAAAAGTTCTACCAGTGCCTGATATATCCTGGATATTAACCCTTATCAGATGAGTATTGGGTGAATATTCTTTCCTATTCTGTTGACTGTCTTTTTTATCTTGGTCACTGTTTCTTTTGAGGTGCAGACGCTTTTTAGTTTCATGTAGTCCCATATGTTTATCTTTGCTTCTAGTTGCTTCTTTAGTGGTGTTTCACCTTTGGAGATGCCTTTAGCTTCAATGTCATGGAGGGCTTTTCCTATATTTATTTCAATGTAGTTTATGGATTCAGGTCTGATATTGAGAGCTTTAATCCATTTTGATCTGATTTTTGTGCATGGTGTTATACAAAGGTCCAAATTCATTTTTTTACATGTTGCTCCCCAGTTTTCCCAACACCATTTGTTGGAGAGGCTTTCCTTACTCCATTTTGTACTCTTTGCATCTTTATCAAAGTTTTACTGATCATGGGTTTGAGGGTGGGTGTCAGGATACTCAACTCTATTCCATAGGTCCACAGGCCTTTTTTTAATCCAATAACATGCTGTTTTAATTTCTACTGCTTTGTAGTACAGTTTGAAGTTGGGAAAGGTGATGCATTCCATATTCTTTTTCCCAAGGATTGCTTTTAGCTATCCATGGGGGTTTATTATTCCATACAAATTTCAGGCATGTTCGGTCAATTTCTTTGAAGAATGTCATGGGTATCCTTATAGGGACTGCATTAAATCTGTACAAAGCTCTAGGCAGTATTACTATTTTGACAATGTTAATTATCCCCATCCATGAGCAAGGAATGTGTCTCCATTTCCTTGTGTCCTCTTTTATTTCTTGAAGCAGTGTCTTATAGTTTTCTTTACAAGTGTAAACGTCCTTTACACACTTGCTTAAGCTGATACCTAGGTATTTGATTTTCTGTGACATAATTGTAAATGGAATTGATTTCATAATATCCATTAAAATATTCTTATTTCTTAATATCCATTAAGAATATTCGTTAATCTTTCATTATTTGTATATAGGAAAGCCACAGACTTTTGGGTATTGATATTGTACCCTGTCATTCTATAATAAATATCTATTGTTTCTAGGAATTTTTTGGTAGAGTTTAGGGTTATCTAGGTATAATATCATGTCACCTGCGATTAATGATAGCATGATTTCTTCCTTGCCTATCTGGATGCCCTTAATGTCCTTTTCTTCTCTGATTGCTGTGGCAAGTACTTCCAGTATGATATTGAATAAAAGAGGTGAGAGTGGGCAACTTTGACTTGTCCCAGATCTTAAGGGGAAGGCTTTCAATTTTTCCCCATTGAGAATGATGCTGTGGGCTTTTGGTAGATGGCTTTGACTATCTTGAGGAATCACTTATCACTTGATCCCTTGACATTCCTTGTTCATCGATTTCCTCGAGTGGGCACCATTAACATTTCCATTTGACCCTAACATGTGCCAGTGTAGTCCAATGGCATCTGCTTGCTTCAGGAATACGAAGAGCCTCAAATTCAGGGTCTTGACGAAGAAGTCTGACCATCTTATAAGTGAGTGGCCACGTGATCTTTTGACATCATATGGGATCCAGTCAGTAACGGCTCTAGTCCAGCGGCTATCTCCAAATCGCATTACATGTTCAGCACATCTGATTTCCGATGACTTGACAAACGAGACAGCGTCCCTGACCCTGGAACGTCGATGGAAGTCAGAACTCCAGATTCCTTCTGTCACTTGAGTGAGGTGTGAGATTCCAAGCATAGCTCTTTCGATTCCTCTTTGGGAGACCCGAATAGCGTTCTCATCCTGCTTTCATAGGACCCAGGTCTCTGAGGCGTATGTTAATGCAGGGAGAATGGTGGAGTCGAAGAGATGTGCCCAGAGCCAGAGGTTCTTTGTCCTTTTTAGCTATTTCTTTGATGCTGTTGAAGGCATTCCATACCGCTCTCTTCCTCCTGTGCAGCTCAGGTTTTAGGTCGTTCATCATGTTGACTTCTTGACCTAGGTACACATAACTGCTGCATTCAGAGATGTTTGTTCCATTGGGAGTGAATGGGGCCTCTGGAACTAGATCATTTCTCATAAACTTAGTTTTGTTGAGATTCAGCTGTAGACCTATCTTTCCACATTCTTGGTCAAAGACAGCCAGCATTTGTGCTGCTTGGCTGATGTTTGGTGTTATTAGAACGATGTCACCAGTGAAGCAGAGGTGGTGTAGTTGCCGACTGTCCCCCTTTACTCCCATTCCTTCCCATTCTAATTGTCGCATGATGTTCTTGAAGGTGGCACTGAAGAGTTTTGGTGAAATGGTATCAACCTGATGAACTCCTCTTTTGACATCAATGATCACTTCCCTGTAGAATGGTGAGATCCTTGTGGTGAATCCGTAATAGAGCTCACGAAGGATCTTGATGTATTTGGTTTGAATGCCCTGTTTGGCTAGGGCTTCGATGACCGCTTCTGTCTTAACAGAATCAAAGGCTTCCTTTAAATCAATGAACTGAACAGGAGACAGAGCGGCATCTTGAACTCCCTACAAACCTCGATGAGCTTGGTTACCGTGGTGGATATGGTCTATTGTGCTGAATCCTTTTCAGAAGCCAGCTTGCTCACATGGTTGTCCTTCATCTAATGTTCTGCCAATCCTGTTCAGGATGACTCGAGTGAACAGTTTGTAGATGATGGACAACAGGCAGATGGGGCGATAGTTGTCGATGTCATGCATGTCTCCCTTCTTGAACAGTAGAACTGTCCTGCTGGTTTTCCATTGGGAGGGTACCTTGCATTCTGACAAGTAGCATGTGAAGAGCCGAGTCAGTGTATTGATGAGCACTGATGGCATATTCTTCAGGTGTTCAGGCCTGACTTTGTCTGGGCCTGGTGCTGTTCCCTTCTTCACCGATGAAATGGCATGTTGGATTTCAGAAGGGAGAATGTTGGGAATGACATATCCATCCTGTGGAATTTGGTATGTGAGCAGGTGGACGTGGCTATCAAACAGATCTGAGTAGAAGTCATGATAATCTTCTCCATTACTTTCTGGAAGATGTGATAGATCCATTAGGATGTCAGAGGGCAGTCATCTTGGTCTTATAGTTGGCGAAGGACAGGCGGGCATTGTGAATGCTTTTCCCGGCTTCTACTGCATCTTCCAGTATCTTTGAGGTCTTTCTTTATCGCTTCTCTGCACTGCTTTGTGAGCTTGGACATTAGCATTTGGTTTCCTGAGGCTCACGCCTTGCCACATTGGCGTATGAGCTCCAGAGTTTTTGAAGACAGGGGTCCTTTTGTGTCTTTCTCTCAGCATTCTTCGCTTAATCATGGAGGTGCTGAACCAGATGGTTGTATTCTTCATTGATGTCGTCAATGATGGCATCTTCCCATGTTGCCATAATGGTGCCAAAGAGTTCCCAGTTGGTGGTCGTTCTGGGAGTTCTCTTCTTAAACTTTGCAGCCTGTTCTCCCCATTGTGTGAAGTAGAATTTTGCACAAAGGGGGTGATCTGATCCTGTTTGGAATTTTGGGACGACAGTCACATCGGTCAGGGCAAAACCTTTGATTGAAGATGATGTGGTCAATTTCATTGTGGGACTGTCCACCAGGAGATTCTCATGTCCAACGTTTTGCTTCAGCCTTCTGGAACTGTGAGTTCCCATGAATGGTCTTGGTGGACATGATGAACTCAGATAGTCTCTCACCCTGTTTGTTCCATTCTATGCCGTGGGTCCCAATGTGGAGTTCTTCCGCCAATCTTCTTGGTCCTATCTTGGCATTAAAATCACTGACTATGATCTTGTAGAAGGTGTGATCTTTTTTTTATAGAACTCCTCCAGTTCCATGTAGAATTTCTCAGTTTCATCTTCCTTGTATGTGGATGTTGGTGTGTAACAACGAAGATAGAAATTACTGGCAGTGGGCCACATCTCTTCAAGTGTAATCATCCGATCTGGTTTGTTATAGGCGTTCAAATGAATCAATGTTCGCGGCCAGGTTAGTGTGCTTAACAAGGACACCGACACCACCGACACCTCTTTTTGTCTCATATTCCTAGGAAGAGTTCTTCTCCGGTGTCAAAAACGGTGATGTGATTGATGCCTCCTCATCTCATTCAGACCAATGATCTTGATCTTTTGCCAAGCCAGTGTGTTGATGAGTACTGGACGGCAGAGTCTTCAGGTGTTCAAATCTGACTTTGTCTGGGCCGGGTGCTGTACACTTCTTTATTGATGAAATGGCATTTCGGATTTCAGAAGGGAGAACATTGGGAATGACATATCCATCCTGCGGAATCTGGTATGTGGGCAGGTAGGCATGGCTATCAAAGAGATCCGAGTAGAAGTCATGGATAATCTTCTCCATTGTCTTTCTGTTAGATGTAATAGATCCATCTATCTCTCTTCAGTGCCACCCTTGAGAATGTCATGCGACAATTAGAATGGTAAGGAATGGGAGTGAAGATAGACTGTCGGCAACTACACCACCTCTGCTTCACTGATGACATTGTTCTAATAATACCAAACATTAGCCAAGCGCTACAAATGCTGGCTGTCTTTGACCATGAATGTGGAACAGTAGGTCTACAGCTGAATCTCAAGAAAACAATGTTCATGAAAAATGAACTAGTTCTAGATGCTCCATTCACTCTCAAAGGAACAAACATCTCTGAGTGCAGCAGTTATGTGCACCTAGGTAGAGAATTCACCATGATGAACAACCTAGCGCCTGAGCTGTGCAGGAGGAAGAGAGCAGTGTGGAACGCCTTCAAGAGCATCAAAGAAATAGCTAAAAGGACAAAGAACCTCCAGATCCAGGTACATCTCTTGGACTCCACCATTCTCCCTGCATTAACTTACGCCTCAGAGACCTGGGCCCTAGAAAGCAGGATGAGAATGCTATTCAGGTCTCCCAAAGAGGAATCGAAAGAGCTATGCTTGGAATATCACGCCTCACTCAAGTGAGAGAAGGAATCCAGAGTTCCAATCTCTGTCAATGATCGAGAGTCAGGGAAACTGTCTCGTTGCCAAGCATCGAAAATCAGATGGGCTGGACATGTAATGCGATTTGCTGATAGCCGCTGGACTAGAGCCATTACTGACTGGATCCCATGGGACGTCAAAAGATCACGTGGTCGCCCACCTACAAGATGGTCAGACTTCTTTGTCAAGACCCTGAATGAATGGTTTGAGGCTCTTTGTATTCCTGAAGTAAGCAGATGCCATTGGGCTACACTGGCATGTGACAGGGACAAATGGAAACTTTACTGGCACCCACTTGAGCAAATCAACGAATAACAGGATGTCAAGTATCAAGTGATCAAGATTACCGAGATGTTGGTGGTGGTGGCAGCAGGTTATCTGAGGTCTTGGCACCCCTTGTGTCAGCCTTTACTAGATACATGATGTACAAATGTCTCCATACATTAATGGGCAGCACACAGCTGCTGTAACATGTGTTTGATGTTGAGAAGAAAACAAGTTCCTGATGAATGTCTAAGCCCTGGATTTGCCCTGCTTTAAATTAGATAAATAAACTTGGCAAATCTGTAAACTTGTGAAGAAGAAGGATGCAGAAAGAGGCATAGTTTAGGAGATCAAGCTTCTGATACAAGCTCAGGATGCCAGCTCTGGGGTTGCTGTCCATAGAACACAAAGCATATCCTGGTTTGAACTCTGTGAGTCCACCCCAGCCCTGCTGGCCCCTGTCACCAGCATTTCCAGGGTGTCTTTGTCCTTGCAGGCTCCTTCCCTGGAGACAGCTGGGGCTTTGTGTCCGGGACAGACCAGAAGAGGCTGACAGTATGTGGGAAGCTGAGTCAGGGTCTGCATGCTGGCACTCTGGGCTCTGCCCCCTGCCCAGCCCCTCTTCCTCACCCAGTGCCATGACATACAGGCCCAGGGACATGTACATCCTTGAGCCCAAGAACCCATGAGCTGTGTTTCTGTCGGGGAAGCCGCCAGGGGCCCTGACAGTACCGGGAAGTGAGTTCCCTTCTACCTCCGAAGTGGGCGGGAATGGGTGAAGACTCAGGAATCTGATGCAGTTTTAAACGGCTTTACTTATCACAGGTTCATGCATACAAATTAGCAATAGGAAGAACCTGGTGCTTAGGATTCCAGGCTAAAACCCCAGCCACGTGCAGGCCAAGATGGCGGCCACCACGTGTTAAGGCCCTGTAAAGAGACAAAGACAAGACTCCCAAGAAGAGTAGAAGAGTGCGAGCCCTAAAAGAGAGCCCAAAAGGAGAGGGAGGGAGAGAGAGAGAGAGAGAGAGAGAGAGAGAGAGAGAGAGAGAGAGAGAGAGAGAGAGAGAGAGAGAGAGAGAGAGAGAGGAAGCAGCCTAGTTTTATACCTCTGCAACTCAGACCTCCCACTATTATGGGAAGCAGGGAGGGTCAAATGCCCTCAGGTAATTTCTCCCAGCACCTCACCTAGGCCCTTTAATATGCTAATGTTTTGAGCCAAGATCTGCCTGGAAATGCCTTTATAGGGTAGAGAAGGGGGTTTTTGAGATGGCAAGCCTCTGTTTGCCAAAGACTATACTAATGCCAGTTAAATATTTCTCCAAGCCTTCACAAGAGTCTTGTCTACTTCACAGTAGTTTTGTATTTAAGTTGCCTTTGAGTTTTCAGGGGAGCCATGCTTGCTTGCTTGGAGGCAAACAGCATTTCTCTAGGCTAATTACTTAGAGATCCAATGTGGCCATGCAAATATGCTGGTAAGATCTAGCTAGTCCCAAGATGATTGTGGTAGCATGAGAGAATATTTATACCAGCCAGTACAGAATACATGGTCAGATAAACTGCCACATTTAAACTACCCCCTATCTACAAAGTGATCTTCAAGGAGGCAATCCAGGGCAGATGCAGAGGTGTCCTGCAACAACTCCCCTGATTAGTTTACTATCACTGTCACTGTCTTCCCGTTCGTTCATCATCGATTTGCTCGAGCAGGCACCAGTAACATCTCCATATGTCCTGTCTCATGCAAGTAGAGCCCAAGGCCACCTGCTTGCTCCAGGAACATAAAAGAGCCTCAAACCATTCCATCAGGTCATGGGAATGAGGTCTATAATTGTTACTGGTATCTGGCATATCAAACACGACACGGGTAGCTTGCCAGGCTCTGCCGTGCGGGTAGCATACTCTTGTAGTCATCTCAAAATCCAGCATTTATTGATGAACCACGCAGCCGCTTGCGCCGCGTGCAAGCCGGGCTGTGATAGGTTGGTCTGCTGGGTGGAGTTCTGACGAGGGGAAGTCCGGATGTGGAAAATGGAGGCCCTAATGGAGTGGGGGATCATCTGGCTTGTTGTAAGGCTCTGCTGGGGTGGTGGGGCAGGGCTAGAACCTGCCATCCCTCCTGGGCACCTCATGAGCGGCTGGGCACAGTGAGAGCCAGTAGCAGCTCTGACACCACTAACGCAGGTGTCCTAAGGCAAGCTCAGGGAGGACAGAAACCTCCCATGGAGCAGAAGGGCAAAAGCTTGCTTGATCTTGATTTTCAGTACAAATACAGACCGTGAAAGCGGGGCCTCACGATCCTTCTGACCTTTGGGGGTTTAAGCAGGAGGTGTCAGAAAAGTTACCACAGGGATAACTGGCTATAAAATTGAAAAAGTACAAAATATTTAGTAACATACAGAAAATTAAGATAAGAAAAAACAATTCCAATTACAAAATGATAATACATGTTAGTTTAGGATCCTAACTAGTTTTTGAACCCAAAGCAAAGTTCATGACAAAGTGTTTCTAAGCTTTTTGATTATGACGAACCATAGTTTGCACTGTCCATAATATGTGAGAGTCTATTTGCCATATTTTAAGCAAAGTCACATGTTTGGAGAAAGGTCTGAAGAACGGCCTCTGGAACAGCAATAGCAGTGATCATAAGAATGAGTCTCTGGAGAGCAGTGATCAGGAACTCGTTGGATTGTCAGGAACACTGGATCGGGTCTCAGGAACACTGGGACAAAAGTCTCAAGCACTAAAACAGGAGTCTCGAGCACTGGAACAGGTATCTGGAACATCAGTGTAGGCGTCTTGCAGGGATTCTTCAGCAAGGGAACACTGGCACCAGTAACTGTACCTTAATTTTAGGCGAGACAAAAAACACTTTTTGAGATTAATCACAAATAGAGATTTTAAGGCTTTGACAGGAATTCCAGAACATGAAGAAATTTCAACACCTTGTGAAAGGAAACATTAGGGAAAAACTTTTTTTGCAAATTATTAAATTTTTAGTGAGCACTGTTTTAGGAGTCTTGGAGTATTGAGCACTGTAGCACAAGTTTACTGGTTCCAATATCTTATCCTGTGAACAGAATCATTAGAAAAACTTTTTTTCATTGATTTGGCAAACTTTTTTGTAATGAGCACTGTGATCAGAGTCCAAAGCCTCGAGTATCATAGAAGAAATCTGCAGCAGCCAAGTTCTTTTTCTGTAAATCTCTGAACAAAAGCATTAAAATATTTTATTGTTAGCAGATTTTGATATTGATCACTATACTTGGAGTTCACCCTTTTTTTCTCCTTTTTTTTTTTTTACCTGTAAACAAAACATTAGAAAACTTAATAATTTCTAAAACCTTGAAACTGAACATCATACATGGCAGTCTTATTTTTCTTCAAAACCTTAAAAAACTTCTTAGTCATTCCTATATATATCTTCTCCTAGAGGGTTATTCAGGTGCTTTCACCTTTAAGCACTTTAAAGCAGCAAAGAAACATTAAGACACTTACACATTAAACACTTAGAAAATAAATATATATTTCTTAATGGTACCTTCTTTTGGAGGGTTATGACCAGGCAAATATGCTGATAAGATCTAGCTAGTCCCACGATGATTGTGGTAGCATGAGAGAATATTTATACCAGCCAGTACAGAATACACGGTCAGATAGACTGCCGCATTTAGACTACCTCCCTATCTGGAAGTGACCTGCAGGAGGCGACCCAGGGCAGATGCAGAGGTGTCCTGCAACAAGTTTCCTTCTCAGAACTGGTTTCTCTGGGATCTGGCTATGTGGGGAGCGTGCCAATAGTCAATCAGCCCAGTTCAGCAGTGATCTATTCGAATGATTTCACTCATGGTTTCTGTTTTCCTATTAATAACTCTCATCCCAGAGGGGAAAACATTCCACTCATCTTACGTATGTAATAGTCCTGGGATTTCCCCATACATAACTTTCAAACTGTGCAGCCGGAAATGAGCTAATATTACTGACCTTCCCTCAGCCCACTCCCATTTTTCTTTCAACTACCTCATGCAGCTCCTGGCATCAATGGATTTGATCAATTCAAATCAAAAAGGATTTATCCCCCACAATATTTTTCTCTATTGAGTTTTTTTCCCCTTCTTGTGAAGTTGGAGCCAAATACTGTGATCGTGCTGGATTTCATCACGTTACTTGAGGGGTTCCATGATTCAGGGTGTTCGGTGTCAGCAGCTCTAATATAAACTGACTAAATTACAGAGGGATGAAAGGGCATTTCTCCTGTCAGGGGCTGGTTAGCTGTGCTGGCGTCTAGCAGATTCCTTCTGAATGCTGCAGCTCTGAGCTGTGAGGAGCCTGGACAAGAAGCAGAGCCCAGGTCTGGAGCATCTGTGATGCCTCCCAGAGTTGGGGCCGTGGGGGGGAAGGCCAGGAACATTCAGAAGCTGAGCTCAGTATTAAGATACTGAGCTAGAGCTCAGTAGAGCTCTAGGGCTGCTCGCTAGAGCTCAAGGGCTGCCTCCAGTTCTGCAGGGCAGGGGAGGGAGGAAAGAGCAGGGGAGAGGAGAGGAAGGGAGAGGAGCGGAGAGGAGAGGAAAAGAGAAGAGGGGAGGGGAGAGGAGGGGGAAAGCAGATCAGGGGGAGGAGAGGGAGAGGAAGGAAGAGGAGGGGGAGGGCAGGGGGCGGGGAGGGGGCAGGACTCCCTGGGCAGGGGGAGGCTAACGGGCCCCTCCCCTGAGCTCACAGACGCTGATGGGCTGTGGTGCACTTGTCTGAGAGGACAGAGCGTCTGCAACTGAGACTCTATCAGCATCTAACTTCCTGTAAAGGAAGATTTGCTCACTGGAGACCTGTGAGTGTGTAGCAGCCTTGAAGAATATCAGTGTGAGTGAATGAAGTAGAAAGAATGTATATTGGGAAGGTCAGCATCATGGCACATGCATACAAGATGGAGGAACTTTTGGTTCTTCAGAGATGCTCCCTTCGTGCTGCACCGGAGAAGGGAATGGGGGTGCTGTGGTGGGGCAGAGCAAGTCCTGTGTTCCCCAGGTTCTGGGGTGTGGTTGTACCTGTCCTTGTCGCCCTCCATGAAGAGATTGGGCAGGAAGGAGGGTGGAGGCAGGTCTCGTGTCCAGGAGGGACAGCAGAGGCTGGAGGGAAACTGCAGTGCTGGCGACAGGTCATCGAGGCCCGGGCAGCAGAAGGGGTACCCCCCAGGATCACTCTTGAGCAGGACCTGTGCCCCCAGACCCCACTCTCTGACCCCCAGAAGTCCCTTCAATGTGGATGAAAGGCTGGGCAGATCCACCATGACTCCACCTTGAAGCACTAAGCTCCATTTTATGTCTCAGGGTTATGAGTTTAAGCAAAACATGCCAGATCCTAAGAGCATAAGTGCCCAGACACCAGGCCACAGATAATGGGCCTGTTACCAAAAAATGGGGGGCAAGGCGGATGTGAGCATGAGCACTGAGGCAAGGCGGACGTGAGTGATGAGTTTCTTCAAGACTTTTTTGAGGTTTGCACCTGACACTGAAGCTTGATATTTTGAAAACTAGAAGGCCAGAAAGTCAGATGGAACTAACTGCCCGGTTTGCTTCTGTGCTTTGGCTTTGGCTTAGATAAGAGCAGGAAAGCGAAAACTCCTCCTGCTTATGGAACCTTCAGAGTACAAAATGCAAAGGCTTCAGCGGTTCAGGGTTCCAGGTCTCTAAAGCCTGTGAACCCTTAGACCTCAGTGCTGAGCTCCTTTCTGTCCTGATACATCTCTTGCCTTATGTCCTAATAAATCACTTTATGCTTCTGTCTGCCTCTTGATGTCTGAGCTGCGGTGGCCTAACAGTGGACACCTGCCCGGTCCCCAGGGCCACAGTCACCCAGAGCCCCAGAAATGTCTCGATCTTGTGGCTGAATCATCAGCTCAGCCGAATTTCTTCAGCCCTGTCCAGCATCTTTGAGCTGCCAGGCTGACCACAGACGAACTGTGCGTCTCTCTTATTGTTGACACAAAGGCTTCATAAAAGGAATTAACTCTCAGAGCCCATGTTTGGGCCTGAAGATTCATAGCAGAAATATTTAGCGAAGGACTAAACACTTCAGATTCAAAGACTATTGGCGTGGGCATGGCTTGAGTTTGTGGCCTCAGTTGTATCCCTTAACTTAACCTGACCTAGAATCCCTTGACTGCAGACCCATGCTGGGGGGCAGGGCCAAGGGTGGGTCTGGGAACAGGTAGGAGGGGGCTGAAGCTGGGGCTGAAGTTTGGGTGGATCTTGAGAACATTATATTGTGTTTGGTTGTTAGGTAATGCCTGGCCTGGCTCTGCTCAGGGCTTGCTCTTGGTTGACTCGGTGCTCAGGGATCAGTCCGGGGGGGGGGGGGGTGGGGGGGCTCTGGGGACCATCTGCTGTTCCAGGGATTGAACTGGGCTGGCCACGTGCAAGGCAAGCACCTTCCCTGCTGTATGGTTGCTCCAGCCTGTGAGGGAACTCTCATCCCTCCAATTTGTCAGGATTATTTAGTAACTTCATTTCCTACTGACAAAACTGTGAGAATAGAAAATATTTCCAGTCTTGTTGTCAGTATGAAATTTATTTTTGCTTTTCCGACCCCGTGTGGCAGTACCCAGGGCTTCCTCCCAGGGGTGCTTGGGCAACCATGTTTTAGGGTTGTCTGCATGCATGGCACAGACTCCTGTCCTTTCAGATAGCGACCCTGTCAGGAAATGGAACTGTAAAACTCATTTGCTGTAGTACTTACTATCTAGCAGAAAATAGGATTAATTCAGAGGCTGTGGGGAGATTCTGGGACATGCTTCTGGAATTAACAACTCAACTTTCACTGTTTTGCCATCTCTAGACTCTGAGGGAGGGCACTGCCTGGCCACGGGCCACATCCCCTGGAGCAGGCTGGAGGATCCTTAGGCTGGTCAACACAGGGCAGCATTTTAGGGAAATGAACATCCTAAAAGGTTAAACGACATCCTAAAGGACACATTAAGCTGCGTCCTTTTCTTCAAATAAAGCAAAATGCAATTTTAGGTTTGGAAAGTGTTTTAATTCCGTGCATATGGTGACTGGATCCTGAGCATGGAGTTTGGCAAGGAAAGCTGGGGCTAGCTGCAGTCTCTGGAAATCACAGGCTCTCTCAGCCCCACTCAGAGCCCATAGTCCCCAGGCATACATTTGCATTCCAGCTGAAGGTTTCCCAGTGGGCCTACTGTTCACTGCGATCACAGAGCATCTTGAGTTGTTTTCTAAAGGCTTGTGTAGCTGACAGGAAACGGCTTGGCCTTAGCCATCTTGGTTCATTGTTGCTAGTCCCTTCTACAACTGACTGACTAGTGATGCCTGTGGGAAATGGCAGCCTGGTCAGAGAGAAGCACCAGGGAATGCAGAAAGAACCCTGGGAGCAGTTTCTCCACGGGAATCTGGTTCTTCCTCTGGACTGTCTCGCAGATTCAGAGGCAGGAAGCTGAGGTGTGAGGATATGCTTCTCTTTTTGCCCAGTTGCCGCCTAAGTGGTGATATTGATGCCGTCCTAGTGTCAGTCACTGACTCAGCTGCAGCCGGTCCTGCCACAGAGGGAACAGGGACTGGCTCCCCAGCCCTCCCTGTCAGCCAGACACACACACACACACACACACACACACACACACACACACATGCACTCTCACACACACTCATATACACATATGCACACATATTAACACTCACATACTCTAACACATTCACTCACACACATTTGCACACACATACACGCACACTCACATGCACACTCACACACATACAGACATGCATACACATATAAACACATACACAACACTCACACTCACATACACATATTCACACTAACACTCCACACACATGCATGCACTCACACACATACATACACTAACACACATACACATACATGTGTACACGCTGCAGACACACACACACGAGAGTTTCTCAGTCAGTTTCTGAGCCAGGGCCATCTCTGCAGCATGTGCTGGTTCTCTCAGGGGCTCCCAGATGGGTCAGAGGCTGAGCTTTGCTGACAGCACACATTAAGGGGCACCCCAGGGCTGAGGGCCAGGCAGCCTCAGCCGTGGTCAGTATCAACACCCAAACTGCCCCACTGGCCGAGCTGAGGCTCACAGGGCACATACACAACAACCTTTCTGTGCCAACAGGAGGCACCAGGGAAGTCTGCAAGTCAGCTCCGTGGGGTTCTGACAGCCTGTTTGGGGATGAACTTCAAAGCTGACACGTGTTGGGGCCGGAGCAATAGTCCAGCGGGTAGGGCATTTGCCTTGCACGCAGCCAGCCCATGCCGGCCTGGTTTGATCCTTGGCATCCCATATGGTCCCTGAGCACCTCCAGGGGTAATTCCTGAGTGCAGAGCCAGGAGAAACCCCTGAGCATTGCCGGTGTGACCCAAAAAAGCAAAAAAAAAAAAAAGCCGACACATGTTCAAGTTATTTCCTAGAAACCTACTGTGAAGAAATGTCAGGAACACACGTAGAGGTGGGTTGTGAGGACCTAAAGTGCTATTTACTTTAGACTACAGGTGTTATTTAAAAATAAACATGGTACCACACTAGTCACTACTGAGCCATGTCACTGCTATCACATCAAAGAAAGATAATTAATCAGCTGACTGAGTCAACCTTTCTTTTGAACTAGTGGGTAATCTACAATTCTCGGCACTCTTGTGAGCCAAAGGAACAGACCATACTCAGAAATGTCTCTAGGGACTAAAGTGGTATGACTCTATGGAGGATTATTTTTATATCTTTAATGATTTTGAAAACGTGATATTTTTCCTGATTTTTGTTTTGCTTCTTTCATTTCTACTCTGGAAAACTATTGACTCTCTTCACTGTTTTATTTATTTTGGGGTGGAATTTAGGGGCATATTCGGAGATCACAGGGCCTCCTCCTGGCTCTCTGTGCTCAGGGATCACGCCTGGTGGTGCTCAGGGGACCACATGCGGTGCTGAGGCTAGAACCAGTTGCTTACATTCAAGGCAGCCTTGAGCCCTGGACTCTCCCTCCAGCCAGGAATACCTGCTCTGAGGGACCCCAGGCTGCGTCTATGAGAGCAATGGCTCTTATTTGTTCTCAGCTTGACAAAGAGCAGAAACACTCTTCAAAGGCTTGGTGAGACATTCTAGAAACCCATTGATTCAAGACTCTAGAATCTAACTTCAGCAAAGAAAGAGTGAGCAGAAATAATGGCAAGAGAATCCCAAATCTGCTTCCTCTTTTTCTTTCTCTTGGAGAACATGAAGCTGTTTTGCAAAACTGTCAGTGTGTGTCACGTCAAACAGATTCTACACGAGAGTCGACATGTCCTAGTTGAAGTTATAATGGTTGTGGACGATTATTCCACAAAGTGTCTTCAAATTCCCTTGAAAAGCCAAATTTCACATAAACAACAATAACAACTACCTAAATTATTCTGTCCAGGGGCGGTGAAGGGGAGTGAGGAAACCATCTGAATTCTTAGATGAAATCTGGTGTCACTTGGGGAGAACAGGCAGCTTCCTGTCAAGGGAACCTGCCTCCCAGACCTGCACCACTGAACAGAGGCCGGGTCACCTGGGGACTCCAAGGCCAGTCCAGAGTCCTAGCTCTGCCCCTGCCCCTGCCTGCTCCAAGACTCCACCCTGATCAGTCTCTCTGCAGTGTGGAGAAGCCCCACGTGGGTCAGAGGAAAGAGCAGGGCAATGATGAAAGGGAAATGCCTAGAGACAGTGAAGAGAAAGAAAGGAGAGAAAGAAAGGGAGGGTGTTAGAACCATGCCACGTGCCTCAGGTCATCTTGCTGCGTGCTAGAGACACGTGTCCCAGCTGGATCAAGAAGCAGCTTACCAAAAGTGGAAATTACCGCAATCGTGAGGGAGTCAGAGGTTAGGTAAGACAGAGAAGGGAACATGTGTGAATAAATGTCGAAAGGGCTGATATCAACATAGAACTGAACATTAAATACAGGCAAAAAAATCACATGATGGCTTCCCAAGTGTATGTAGTGCAACCCACAATGTGTAGGAGAAGGAAGGGAGAGAGAGGTAGAAAAGAAAAGAGATAAAGAACCTGCCATTTAGGCAGGCTATGGGAGGGAGGAGGGAATTGGGGACATTGGTGGTGGGATATGGGCACTGGTGGGGGCGGGTGCTGGAACACTATGTGACCGAAACCTCCAAACATGAACAACATTGTAATTGTATATCTCACGGTGGTATAATAAAGTATTAATTAAAAAAAAAAGAAGCAGCTCCCTATGGGGCTGGATCAATAGTCCAGCAAGAAGGGTGTTTACGTGGATGTGGGGAAAAGGGGACACTCATCCATTGTTGGTGGGAATGCCGGCTGGTACAGCCTTTCTGGAAAACAATATGGACATTCCTCCAAAGACTAGAAATTGAACTCCCATTTGACCCAGCCATACCACTCCTGGGAATCTACTCTGGGAAACCAAAAATACGCAGCGGAAACACCATCCCTACTTTTATGTTCATAGCAGCATTATTCACAATAGCCAGAATCTGGAAGCAACCAGAGTGCCCGAAAATCGATGACTGGATAAAGAAGCTTTGGTACATCTACACAATGGAATACTATGCAGCTGTTAGGAAAAATGAAGTTATAAAATTTACCTATAAATGGATGGACATGGAGAAGATTATGTTGAGTGAAATTAGCCAGAAGGAGAGAGACAGATACAGAATGACTGCATTTATTTGCATGGCATAAATATATATGTACATATTAGGATACCAATATCCAAGGTCAAGTGAAACATATATCAGGAGGTCTTGTCAAAGGTGGAAATTATCACAAACGTGTGGGAGTCAGAGGTTAGGTAAGACAGAAAATAGAACAGTGTGCTAATAATTGTCGAGGGTACTAATGCCAACCTAGAACTGAGCATTAAATAGAGGCAAAAGGATACACATGACAACCTTTTAATGTATGTTCTGTAATCCATAGTCTGGAAGGGAAGGAAAAGAGAAAGAGAGAGAAAGGGAAAGAAATAAAGAACCTGCCATGGAGGTGGGCTGGGGAAGGGGAGAGGGAACCGGGAGCGTTGGTGGTGGGAGATGGGCACTGGTGGAGGGACGGGTGCTGAACACTGTATGACCAAAATCCAAATATGAACTTTTTAATTGTATATCTTTTTATTTGTATATCTCACAGTGGTATAATAAAATACTTAAAAAAAAGAATACAAATGATATAACAAAAAAAAAAAGAAGGGTGTTTGCCTTATAACAGCCCATTTGATTTGATCCCCAGCATCCCATATGGTCCCCTGGAGCACCATCAGGATTAATTCCTGAGTGCAGAGCCAGGAATAACCCCTGAGTATCCCCAGGTGTGATTCAAAAGTAAAAAAAAAAATTAAAAAAAGAAGCAGCTCACACTTGTTCCACTCTGACAAAAGGCGTTCTCTCTCAGATTCAAGTCTGTGAGTTTAGCTGACACATTACACGACCCTGCTGTATCATTTTACTCCATGTTATAATTTTTACATGCCATCCAGGACATAATGGCCACCACATTTACTAGTATTCAACCCTAGTTTCATTTTTATGCTTTTTTTTTAATTTGTGACTCTTATGCTCACAGGCTAAGACTTTAGACAAAATCTGGAAAGAAATTTAAAGTTATGATTGAGTGTTTTCACACATTTTCATCTTGCCCATGTGTCTCTAGCGAAAGACAAAATCGCAAGGAGCAGCTGAACCCATGAATGTTCACGGGCTTAGAAAGAAAATATTATAACTTCTAGAATTAAAAAGTAAAATCTATAAAGTTACTTTGTCCTTGTGAATCATGTCTGGTCCTTTGATATCCAATTTCCAATGATATTCTCAAAGTTTCCCTTCATATGCTCAATCAAACACAGTATTTTTAACGAAATTCCCCAGGATCCCTTTCACCAGCCATTTTTCCTAATAAGCCTGATATTTTGGGTACTGTATCCAAGCAATGGGAAAAAAAAGCTGAAAAGGAACATTTGTGAATGAAACAGATTGACACAATCATGGATTAGTGGAATTATTTTCTAGTTTGTGTAGTGCCTTCCAGAATGAACCTCCTGACTGGCCTTCTCATGGTCACATGGACCTTGTCTAGGTGAAGTGGGCATGAGCCTGGAGCCACACAGACATTCGTTCCCCAGACCTGACCCTGGCCCTCTGCTCTCCACGTGGTGGGCCTGGCAAAGTATCTTCCTCGCATATATCCTTTTTGCAGAGGCTGACTCACCCCAGAATTGCCTTTATCCTCTGTTAAACCACTGAACCTGTTGAAAATTACGACTTGAGAAAAACACCATCCCATCGCAAGAGTGGCCTCTGGGATTCCTATCACTTTCTCTCTTGAAATTGTTTTTCTTTGGTTTCAAAACTATTCTGTCTCGGGAAGAGTATCCAGGCTGTGGGTTTCCCTTGTTGAGTCACTGGGCTGAGATAGAGTTTTAACACACACCACATCCATCACCTGCTTCCCTGAGTTTCGAGACACTCAAGCTCACTTTGAATTCAGCAGGTGCTTGGATCCTAGAGTGTTGAGTCTCAGATTGTTGCTGCAGCTCTTGAGGCTGGGGACTGTGTGTGTACCTGTTGGATGACAGGTTTAGCTAGTCTGGGAGCTTTGCTGTTTTACCCACTCACAGTTTAATCTGCTTAAGCCAAGATTCATTCTAATGAGATCTCTCTTCTATGTAAACACTGCTAGAGGGTGTGGCAATTACAGAAGTCACCTTGACTCTGAATAACTTCTGACTTATACATCTACTAAGACTTCTATGTTTTCTAGATTGGGCATAGCTCCTCTTTATACCCACTGCACCCAGTGTGGGACAGTTAGAATTTACCAGGAGACTACCACCCTAGCTACGTTGAGACTATAGGAAGATTATAGGAAGGATCATACTAGATTGCTCTCAAGCAGGCGAGTGTGACCCTTTCAGTATAAGGAGAACAAGATACTCAGAATCACCCTGGTGCAGATAATAAATAAGAAGGACCTTGTGGGTACCATCTAGATTACATGAAGCTCCTGAAATTAAGCTGTATTGCTTTATACCAGCTCTCTCCCCACTGTTTTACATAAGAGATAATCTCGGTAGAAGGGATTAGTCCTTGGCATAACCTTTGTTTATACCTGTAATAGGATGTGGCACCACCCGTCTACAATCTGTTTAGGGTTCTTTGTTGACACGACCCTCCCTGTCACAGATAGGATAACTTTGGTGTATATAAGGGGATTGACTTGAGGTCCCTCAGCCTTTTTTTTCCCTTCTTTTGTGTAGGACTCCTTCCGGTCAGATCCTCTCTCTTTGGTGGGAGACTTAGGCTCTTTTGTATGGTTTAAGTTTGGACCAGAGCTAGAGTTCTTTCATTATATTGGATTGCTGTGGAAGAACTTTTTGTAAACTATTAAAAGGCCTTTTTGGAACTTTGCAGACTCATGAGTTTTCATCCATTCCCCAGGCATTCTCAGAGGTAGAAGAGAACTTCTGTCCTGACACTGTTGGGGACCCCAGTGGCATCCCCGACATGTGCCCATGACAGATATGCTAGTAGTGCAGACATTTGCAGGGAAGATTTACTTTAATGACGTAAATGAAGTTAATTTTCTTCAATAAAGATGTATTTATTCATCAGAGTTTGGTAATATTTCTCTGACACACATACACACCCCGAAACTATAAGGGTGTGAAATAGCTCGTCTATGGGAGGCGGCCTAGTATGGCTGACCACATGAAGCTTCATCCTGATTTGAATCCCAGAAGTTAGTGAGTAGGATAACAGGCAGTCACTGAGGAAATCTGCTGCATCTGTGTTCCTGTCCCGATTCCTCGTCAGATATTAGCTATCTCGATAGTGGCCTGCTACTCTCTCCTTTGCTCTTTTGGTGTCAAAAATATAAGAAAAGTGTTTTCTTCTTTAGCTCATCTTTCACCATCATACCCATGTTTTATGAGGTTCCTCAAGCTGATTTCTCCACTCAAGATTCCGATTGCAGCAAATACTTTGGGAAACTTCTTTCCCTTCCTTTCTCCCCTACCGCTAACTCCCAAGGCCAAATTTTGTGTCTTTGGTCAAGAGTAGGCACTCAGGTGACTTTCAAAGTAAACGGTTTCTCCTGACTCCAGGATGGACGTCTCCTTGTGTGTTTGCTCTGAGAGCTAACAAGTTCTGAGGGGATGAAGAGCAAAGAGACCTCTGCTTCTGGTGTGGGCGAGTTGGGAGAACAGTTCCTGCCCCTGGTATATGGAGGCCCAGCTGTGGTCTTAGTGGGATGAGTCATGGGGTTGGTCCAATGGTGCCTCAGGAACTGGGTCCTGTGTCTGCTGCCACAGGAGAAAGGGGTTACAGGTCTTGGAGTATGACCCGGGGACTTTCCTGTGTGGGCAGACTGTCCTTGGCACGTCTGTATGGCCTCAGCTCTTGATCTCCTACATCAGTGGATGGGCGCACCACAGTGCAGGGGAAAAGCTACGCATGTGCTGCAGAGGAAAGAGTGTCTTTGGTGTAAGAACTGATGGAAATGGGGCTTTTTGGTCTGAAAGAAGAGGAAAGCGAAGGCAAAGATCAAAGTTTATGTGTTTCATGAAAGGCCAGACCGGCACCATCATTGGCTTGTTAACCCAATTCCAGACTCCGGAGCTATAGGACCGACTTTGAAATTTCAGAACCAGTGTTGGGACAGATGAAAGGAAATTCTCTTAGACTCTAAGAAGAGAATTCATGAACTTTTATGAAATCACAGCCTGAAAAGTGCCATCTGGCCATTTTGGAGGAAGTGATAGGTACATTGATAATAAGGTGGGTTCAGGGAGTCCTCAGCTTCCTGCAAACCACTTTCAATGCAACAGGAACTAAACACCTATTTTATGATGTTTTCTTGTTGATAAACATATAGGTTGATTTAGAATGATGAAAAAATCACTTAGGTATAGGCAGAGAGATAGTAGAGTGCTTAGGGTGCTTGTCTTGCATACAACCAACTCAGGTCCAAACTCTGGCAGCCCATATGGTCCCAGCCCTACCAGGAGTGATCCCTGAGCATGGAGCCAGGAGTAATCCCTCAGAGTGCTGGGTGTGGCCTCACAACAAAAAAAATAAAAACGAAAAGGAGAGTCAGTCGTTGCCCATCATCAATGGCTGTCCAGGTGCACTTAGCAAACAGTTGACACAGTGTGAGTGGTGCCAGTGGCAGTCACTTCTTGAACCCATCACATGGGAGAGTGGCCTTTCCCTTCTGAAACCAGTGGCCCTGTCCTTGTCCCCATTGGCATAGTGGGGCTGCCCCTTTGCCTTATTCTGGGGTTCATGCATGCTCCCTGTCATTAGGAGGAAGGGCACGTGGCTTCTCTTCTCTACCCCTTGTCCCCTCAGTGTTATCCAGGCACATGGAGCCCGTCCCCACTCATGGACTGTCCACATGCAGGCCCTGTCCCCATGCACCGACATCCACACACAGGTCCCCGCAATGGCTAGGGAGAGCAGGGTGGACTGCAGCACTGGAGAGGGTTTGTGGTCATCTTGCTGTCAAGGCAGCACGGCCACCTCGAAGCTGAGGTGACAGGCAGCTCCTCAAGTGGGACTGGGGTTACTTTCCAGAGGAGAAACACACTTTCCAACCTGAAGAAGCACAGCCCAGCTTTAAGAGTGACCCCAAACACCAAAAACAAGAGGAAGCCTGTGGCCAGACCACAAGCCCCAGATGTTGAATAGTGGTGCCCCCTAGGCTCTGAATTGGCCCTTCTCAGAGGGCCTCAGCAGGTCACCTGCACTGACCGTGACAGGTGCTGAGTGTGTGGTGGGTCCCTGGCCATGCAGAAGGCAGCCCCTCCTATGGGGTACGAAGCTTCTGCAGGACAGCGAGTGTGTGGTCTCCCTCCCAGGCTTCTGGGTTTGGGCCTCTTGGGGATAGCAGTCTCAGTTCCCCCTCACGCATCCACACAGACCAGCAGCAGACAGGTAGTGCCAGCAGAACCTGGCATCTTGCGCTCGTGTTCAGTGTCCCCAAGGATGGGAGGGTTTAGCACTAATTTCTTCCATATTCCAGGGCCTGCTTCAAACCTAACATGGCATTTTAGGAGACACTCGCCATTCTCTTGCCAGGGACCAAATAACATGCTGGCATTTGAAAATGTGCTTAGCCCCAAATGGATTCAGTTGCAGAGTGAGTGCGGGGCTGCAGATGGGGCTGTGTGTGGGGCTGTAGGTGGGGACTACTGACATGGGCTAGGCTGGCCTTCACCGCTCTAGGAGGCAGAGCCTGTAGTGACTGTGCTCCCACTGGCTGACTGGCCACAGGGCAACATCCATTTGCCAACTCAGGGGGCACTAGCTGTGTGAGGGGAGTACAGAGGCCCTTAGCTGACCGGGATCAGAGTCCCTGATGTTGTTACAGAGGCAGGTAGAAAGAGCGAGAGTCACTGTTGAGAGTCCCAAGTCATTGTGGCCAGAGACACAGAGGCTCATCGGCCTAGCAGGGCAGTGCCAGCTCGGTGCCACAGTGCTTACAGCCAGGGACAGGATACGACCTCCAGCCAGGCTCACCGAGGATGGACACCCAGCAGGGCTGGACCCACAGCCTGCACCAGCACCTGAGCACCTGACATCTATTTCTTCCTCCTCCTTCCAGGCTTGCATGATCTTTCCTGCTCTTCACATTGCTCCCCACCACGCCATGTGAGCACACTCCTGCAGGAGTCCTCCAGTGTGTGTGTCTGTGTATATGTGTGGTGTCTGTGTCTCTGTGTGTAAATGTGTGTCTGTGTGTGTGACCCGTGGACCAACTGAGAGGAGCAGCTTCCATTACTGTTACTCTGTCACTGTGCTCCTGAGTCCTGCACTCGCAGTTATGGGGTGCGGGGTGGGCAAGATCGTGGCCAGAATGAGCTGCCTGGTGGTCAAACGCAGGCTGGGCCATCATGGAAATGAAAGGACTGTGCATCTCTGCAGATTCCACCCCAAAAGCAAGACATGTGCAGCCCTGGGGCCCAGCGATGCTTCTGGCCTTCCTCTGTGTGGAGGTGCAGAGACATGACCAGGTACCTCCCGCCTCCGTGGGATGCAGACAGCCCCTATGCCCTGGGCTAGGGGCACAGTGCTCCTTTCCCTCAGCACACATCTGTCTCACACACCGTCTCTAAGCAGCCAGATGTGCTGGGTACCTTGTCCCTGCTATCCGCTGCGTGCCCTTTGTTGGAGGCCTTAAGTTAGGGCTTCATGTGACGTCTCAATTAGGTGTCTGACAGGAAAAACGCTTTCGTGTTTGGAGAATTTCTGGGTGACTCCTTTTCAAAATTCCACGAATGTCTGCATTGGCTTTGAAGTTTTCCAACTGGAACTAAGACTTATTTTCTCCCCTTATGAGGGCATGTTTTCTTCTGACTCCACAACAAAATGACTTCCTTTTATGTTTAGTCCATGCTGGATGCAATGATTGCATTGTAAGTCCATCTCCATAAAACACCCCCTAATTTTTCTCTTTCAGGGATGTCATTATCAAGAGGACAGATCAGGGCTACTTACGGCACCCTGGGCTGGCTTTGAAATGGCATCAGAGCTGTTGTGAAGGGAGTCTATGAGGCACCTCAGGGAGAAGCAGCAGAACCCGCCTCACTACTGTATGCCTCACTCTTGTTGGCCAGTCAGCGCCAGAGGCCTGACACTATCCTGAGAGTGCACAGAGGCCCTGGGGCAATATTGTAGGAGGGTGTACAGTGACAAAGAACTGACTGTACCTCAGTGCTCCTCCATTCACCGTGCGTGCCCCACATACCTGAAGCACCCGGACACCTTCACACACCTGCACACATCTGCACACACCTGCACACACCTGCATGCATCTACACACACCTCCACATACCTGACACACCTTCACATATCTTCACACACCTGCACGTACCTGACACAGACCTGCACACCCCTGCACACACCTGACATACCTACACCTAACTGACACACCCCTGCACACACACGCGCATCTGACACACCTTCACACACCTACACACACCTGCACACAACTGAGACACATCTGCACACACCTGGCACACACAGTTTCTAGATGTGCTGCAGACGCGCAGTTGGCCCTGCTTTCTGAGCCTGCCCGTGCCCATCTGTTTACCCCTGCAGCTGGAGCAGGCTCATAGGCTGCATCACGTCTGTATAGGAGGAGCCAAGGCAGAGTGCGTGAAGGCAGGAATGAAGCCAGGAAGGCAAGGGCAGGACAGAGCCGTCTCCGGGAGCACAAAGGACAGATTCCTCAGCACACATGTGAGAAAGGAATTGGGGCAGATTTCATAACACTGGCCAACTTGTATGAGCGCACTGCACTGCGCACCAGCTTGGCATTTGGGGTAAAAGGGCTTGAAACAGGCCGGGAGGCTGAAGTGCAGCTTCTCTGCTCCAGTCAGCACCTGCTCTCATGGGGGCAGGAGGATGTCAGGGTGAGGCTGGGAAGGGGAGAGATGCAGAAAGGGTGAAGGGAGGCCTGGGGATCCCGCTCCCAGGAAGGGATCCCTGAGCAATCAGAGTGAGGCAGGAACGAGGATAGTGGGATGGAGGGCAGGGAACAGGGGACAGGACAGGGGGACGGGGACAGGGCAGGGGGACAGGGCAGGGACAGGGACGGACAGGGGGACAGGGCAGGGGACAGGGCAGGGGCAGGACAGGAGGACAGGGGACAAGACAGGGGGGACATGAGACAGGGGACAGGACAGGGGGGATGGGACAGGGGAACAGGACAGGGGACAGGGGATAGGACAGGAGGATAAGACAGGGGACAGGAGACAGGACAGGGGGCAGGACAGGGCACAGGGGGACAGGGGACAGGACAGGGGACAGGGGACAGGACAGGGGGACAGGGGACAGGACAGGGGACAGGGGACAGGACAGGAGGACAGGAGACAGGACAGGGGGACAGGACAGGGGACAGGGGACAGGGGACAGGGGGACAGGACAGGGGACAGGGCAGGGGACAGGACAGGGGAATGGAACAGGGGGACAGGAGATAGGACAGCGGGACAGGGGACAGGACAGGGGGGTCAGAACAGGGGACAAGGGACTCCCTTCCCCAGTCAGAGCCCAGGACCGCAACCCCCTCCCCCTCACTCCCGGCTCTGTGCCTGCAGAAGCTGCTCTTTTGCAATTATGGCAAATGATTGTTTATTTCTCTGGAGCTGGCAAGTCTGCATTCCACAGGCCTGATGGTGGAAAGTGCTGCAGCTGTGACTCCTCCAGCCCAGGGCGCCTCCTCGGGGTCTGCTACACAAACTCCCTGCAGGAGCGGCTCCTGAAAGCAAGGCTGACCTCAGTGCCACAGCACCTCTAGGAGTAGTCCAGGCTGCTGGCTCTGTCCCTGAGCCGGCAGGCACCCAGCAAGGCCACTGTCCACCTCGCTCTGAGGGACCCTGACAGAGCAGGAACTGGTAGGGGTGGGCTAGAATCTGAACTCACCCTGTGAGTGGGGAAGAGGCCGGCATCAGTGTCCATTGTGGGCACTGGACACCGACTGGGATGAAGCACAGCTCAGCCACCCCTGTGGCACGTGCTCTCTGGGCAGTCTGGGGAAGTCACGCAGTGCTGGGGTCCCCACTGACCAGAGATGCGTTGGAGGGCGCAACTCCTTCTAGTGAGGATGTGTGAGCTGACCATGACATGTTGGCTGTCTACAGCCGCTGTGAATCCACAGCCTCTGAGAGCTGCACACAGAGGAGGCTGGGGAAGGTCCCAGAGAGAGGCACCGAGACTTGAGGGCTCCAGAGGCTCTGGCCCATGTGGCTGGCACCCCTTAGCGAGCCCAGTTTTACTGTGCTGGTCACTGGGCCGTGGAAATACAGAGGGCAGCGGTAGCAAAGCGGCTGCCATGGAAGTAAATCTCTCAAATTTGGGTAATAATAACTTGTTAAACTGTTTATGAGGGTTTTGTAGCTGGAGAGGTTTTACATTCACTAGAGTGAAAGAAGATAGAATTTCAAGCTACAGGAAACCTTCCCACTTTCGTTGTTGTATCTGTTTTGCCTTTTTTTTTTTCTTGAACATGAACAGTTAGGGTTTGAAGGGAATTTTTTGTCTTCCAGATGCACGGCTGGAATTTTCACTCTCCTCAAAATATCTGCTTTCACCCTTCACTAACAATAAAGATAGCTCATCCTTTGTGAGTCACCTCAATCTCCTACCGGTAATGTCAACACCAGCCTCTCCCATAAATGGGGTTCGGTAAAGAGCACTGTCGCATAAGCCGTCCACTGAGCCGAAAGGACCAGGACGGGTCTGTACGGGTTGGCCACTGTGAGTCGCTCAGAAACCTGCGATTTTGCGAGGAAGCAGCGAGGCCAGGGCTGGGCCGCTGTGGCGCATATCCACACGCAGATGTACCCGAGCTCCTCGTGGTCAGAACTCCACAGAGAATGCTTTTTTATTTTTAATTCAGTATGTCATTTTAATTAAATCGCTGCTCTGAATCAACAAGACTCGCCTGGTTTCATTTTTTAGCACCGCGCTCCTATCCTTGTCAGCGTTTCATTCAGAGCTAATTAAATATGGATTTATGGCTCCTGGGAGCTCAGAGGCAGCAGTTTCCAGAGCTCACCGAGAAGGAGTTGTTGTGAGGGTCGAAAGGGCTGTCAGGTACCCGCCACCCCTGCAGAGCCTGGTGCTTTCTGGGTGTGCGTGTATGTGAGTCTGCATGAGGTCTGTGAGTCGGCATGCAAGTGTGTGAGTACAGATGGCTGTGTCATGAGTGTATGTGAGTGTGTATGAATTGTGTGAGTATATATTTAGTGTGTGAGTATGCGTGTATCAATGCACATGAGTATATGAATGCATTTGAGTAGATATGACTTGAGTATATATGAGTCTATGAGTGTGTATATGAGTGTGTCTGAGTGCATGTGTGTATGTGAGTATATATGAGAGTGTAGGAGTGTGTAGGAGTGTATGGATATGTGAGTGTGTGTGTATGTGTGTATGTGAGTATCATGTATTTGAGTGTGTATAAGAGTGTGGGTATATGAGCGTGTGTTAGAGCACGCATGTACATGTATATATAAATGTGTGAGTGTGAGTGCATGTGTGTGCATTTGTGTCTATGAGTATGTGAGTGTGTGAGTGTTGTGAGTATACTCATGTGCATGTGTATATATGAATGTGTGGGTTTGTATGAGCACACACATGTGTATGTGCGTATATGAGTTGTGAGAGTGTGTAAGTGCATGCATGTGTACATGTGTATATGAGTATGTGAGTGAGTATGCGCATAGGTGAGTGCGTTTGACTATGTGTATATGAGTATGTGAGTGTGTGTGAATGCACGTATGTGTATGTGTGTATAAGAATGAGTGTGTGTGGCTAAGGCCAGTGAGGATGTGTGGGGCTGGGCATGAGCAAAGCGGGAAGTATGGGGTCTGCATCCAACCTGGGCCCACAGTGACCAGCTTCCCGCGTGTATCTACACGTATCATGGGCAGTCAGAGGGCGGTCTGGGCCCTCCAGTCACTTCTCGTGGTTTCCTGCACTCTCTCTGGACTGTGCAGACCCAGTCCCCAGGGCTGGGCTGGACGTCCACTCCCCAGCCCACACTCTCCTGGGCCTTCCTGCCGGTGTCTGCGACCACACTCAGGACATGGCCCTGGACACATGGGTGAAAGGGTTCGCCTGTCCCGGATGGGCTGGGGTGGAGAGGGAGTGTCACCTACTCCCTTTCAACGTCACTGCACATGTGTGTTATTCAACACTAATGACGGAACGCAGGTGCCCCATCCCTCCTGGCTGGACCCCACAGGCTCTGCTGATTCACACAGCAAAGAGCAATGAGGCCGGCCTGGTCCCACGTGCACACCCCCTGAATCCCCCCTCCCCTGGGCCTCTTATCTCCCTGGGACCCACTCTGACCACACCAGGCAGAACTGCTGCTCCTGCAGAGGCCAGCTCAGGATTGGGATGGCATCATGCATGCACACGCCCCACCCTCACACACACACTCACACACTCATACTCACGAATCCACTCAAACACCCTCACACACAGTCACATTCAAGAACACTCATATATACACATAAACACTCTCACACTCAATCACACACACTCAAATACATTCAGACACTCAAACACACTCACACTCAGACACTCACATTAAAAAACATTCACATTCAGACACGCATCTGGGGAAGCTGGAACTCGGCTCTCCCCAGGCCCAGTTGACCATGGGGCTCCCAGGAGGACAGATGGGTTTTGGGAGTGGGTCCATCACCTCTGGGGGGTCCCGGAAGCAGCCGGATGAGACTCGCCCACCACACTAGCCGCCACCTTCGCTGTCCAGATGCTGCAACATAATCAGCCCACCCGGGATGGATGCTACCTCAAGACCAGATTAACCGAGCAAAATGAGTTCGAGCCCAGGTAGGCAGCTCCCAGAAGCGGGAATCACTGGGAATTCGTCAGATGGAGCCGGGCCGACCCTTCCCCCCTCCATTTTTGTCCGAGCCTGGTGGCCCCACCTAGGAGCTGCCCTGGGACAACCAGCCATAATATGCAGAGCCTCAGACGCGGGTGGGGAAGCTGGAACTCTCTCCAGGCTTAGCTGACCATGGGGCTCCCAGGAGGACAGATGGGATGAGACTCGCCCACCACACTAGCTGCCACCTTCGCTGTCCAGATGCTGACCAAACTAGTGGAAACAGTTATGTCCTTTAATGTACTGCATTCTACGATGTGTAGGAAAGTTAGGCGGGGAGGGAGATAGAGAGGAGAGAAAAGACATACAGAACCTGCCAAGTAGTTGAGGTGTGGGAGGGGAGGGAGGTGGGGACATTGGTGATGGGAGATGGGTTCGGGTGGAGGGATGGTGTTGGAACACTGTAGAACCATAACTCTACATGAGCATCTTGCAATTGTATGTCTAAAAGTGGTGTAATAAAATTTGAAAATAAATAAATAAATAACATTCACATTCAGACACTCAAACACAATCACATTTTCACACACACATTCAAACACTTCCACATGCTCACTCACACTCACATTCAAATCACAGTCACATATTCAAACACTCAAACACAAACTCACTCCACATACACTCAAACACTCACATACACTCAATCACACTCAGACACTCAAACTTCTCACACACACTCATATCCAAACACTCTCACAAACTCCAACACTCAATCACAAAAATCACAAACTCACGTGACTCAAACCCTCAAACACACATATTCTTAAACTCAGACACACACTCTCACATATTCAAACAGACTCATAATTACACATACACTCATATACACTCACACCCAAACACACAGTCACTCAAACACACACACTCACATTCACATGCACCCACACTCTCCCTACACACTCACACTCTCTCACACTTAAACTTGTCTGGTGGGATGCCCCATCCCTCTGCTGGGAGTGACATGGCTTTAGAGAACCACGGAGAGACCTGGGGGCCTAAGCAGCTCCGGGGCCGGTCTCCTGCTGCGAGATTGTGGCGTGGAGAAGGGTGGCCTGAGGACGACAGTCCCCCAGATCTGCCAGGCTCCTGCCCCCATGCAGCAGACAAGCTCCATGGGGCCCACAGGTGAGAGCGGCTTCTTTTCGCTGCAAGTCAGGCTGCTGAGACTGGGCGCAGTCAGCTGAGGCTCACCACCACCAGATCCTGGTTCTTGCCCAGGCTTTGTGCTGGCTGTGCCCTTGTTGGCTGAGTTTGGAAGGAACTTGGACTCATCCACTTAGGATGAGCCACTGACAGATGGGGCCGGGGTGGAGCTGACCTCTCCCTTCAGGAACAGTCTCCGACAGACCAGCACCCCTGCTCTGTCCTGCTGACCCAAGGGAGCCGTGCCCACTTAACAGCTAGGTCACAGTGTTACGAACTGGGTCCCACTTACCGCCGGGCATAGCAATGCCCCGACTCATGATGGGGACTTTCCAAAGCAGCAGCCCTGCCCCCACCCCGTACAGAATAGCCCCTGCACCGAATGTGGGTCCGGTGGGGCTGCAGCACTGAATGCAGGCCCGGGTAGGGGTCACACTGAGATCTGAGGGGTGAAAGGAAGCGGCTTTGTGAGCCCCCAAACTGCAGAGTCTCTGCGTGCCTGTGCGGTGATGTCACGGCGTGTCTGAATGAGCCTCAACAGTACTGTCCACAGCGGGAAATAGAAAGAAGGAATTTCTTTTCAAAGATGAGCTCCGTCCCTCTGAGCACGGGGCCTGGCATTTCCACACAGGCTTTTCTCTCTGTGCACATCATGGCACCATGCCATGGGCACGATGGAAGGGGAAGTGCCTTTGAGAGGGCTATGTGGGCCTCCGGGGTTGAGACTGGGCTCCTGCACCCCTGACTCCATCCTTCCCAAGGCCGGGTCCGAAGCCATGGAAGCTGCGTCCACCTTGGTGTCTCCTGGTTCCTGGCAGTCAGGGCTGAGTGGAAGCACCATGGCCATGTGCACAATCTCATGCCCCCCAGGTCAACTAAGTGAGGCCAGCAGCGCCCCATGTTCTCAGCTGGTGCCACAGGCTCTGAGCATCGGGGTCTGTGTGGGGAAGGGACATGGGATCTGTCTGCCCTACCTCTACGGCTCTCACCCTCTGAGCCCACTGTTGGCAGCAGGAAGCAGGGCTGCTGAGGGCGCCGGCTCTGCGCTGGCCTGGTGCAACTGGATATGAGCCTGTCCTCCATAGCCCGAGAGGATCCTGCTGGCGCCCCAGCCAGCCCAGCACCCACAGGCTTCTGAGCCCCAGGAACCCCGAGAACAAGTGCAATGTTATCCTCACCTGTGCTGATATGGGGCACACCACACACACACACATTATATGTGGGGGTCCTGCAGCTGGTACAGTACACACACTTGTGGGAGTCCCACAGCTGGTACAGCACACGCATGAGGGGCTCCCAACACAGGGCACAAGCACACACATGTAGGGGATCCCTGATACCAGCACTGGCAGATACTCACTCTCCCAGGGATCCCTTTTGAATCCTCTCCCCAGACCATCCCCACCCCCCGAGCTCATTTCCTGTTGGAGACATCAGCAACTCATCTGCACCCCAGTTCCAGTCTATATGTGTGGTGTTCCACGAATGCTGGTGGTTCTGTGACAAGGGAGCAGTTGCCACGTAGGATGGGAAATAATGAAGGTGGGGCCAGTGGCTCCACCCATGAAGCCTTCTTAAGCTAGTGTGTTTCTTTCACTTGGGTACAATGGAAATTAGCTTCAGAGTGCAAATGTATGCTTAATTAACAAGTGCATTTAGATGCGTATTTAATTTCCCATCCATAAGTGCATAAGTTTTCTGAATAAAGCCCTTTATTGTCTTACATAAGGCTTCAGCACTCCAGGCTTAGCGAAGTTATGACTATATTGCAGCAGGCTTTAATGAACTTGAGTAGGACAGCCTTGAGTTCTATAAAGACAAATACTGGGACGTTTGCTGCAGCTTCTCCAGCTCTTCCAAAGCCAGACCAGCAGCTCCCAAATGGACTTCCTGTTTATCCCCCTCAGTGTTAGGGGAAGGATTGTTTCAGTGCCTCCTAGGATGGGCTAAGCTTCAGATTGTTCCTGTAAGTGTTTCAGTTCTTGGAGCGAGAGTTCCTGCCTTGCGGCCAGCATCAGTTCCTGCTTGTTTGCTTTGGAAATGTAGATCTTGGGGCCGGAGAGATAGTACATCAGGTAGAGCATTTGCCCTGCATGCAGCTAACCTGGGTTTGATCCCCAGCATCCAGGAGTAATTCCTGAGTGCAGAGCCATGAGGAACCCTGAGTATCGCCAGGTGTGACCCAAAAAAGCAAAAAAAAAAACCTGTAGATCTCAGGGGCCATAGCAATAGTGCAGTGGGGAGGGCTTTTGACTTGCATGAGACTAACCCAGGTTCAATCCTCAGCATCCTGTATGGTCCCCAAGCCCTTCCAGGAGTGATCCCTGAGCACAGAGCCAGAAGTAAGCCCGGAGCATCGCCAGGTATGACCTAAAAGCCAAAGGGAGAAAAAGGGCAGGTTTCAGGGGCCAGAATGTTGGGTCCCTGGTAGAGATGATACTGCCCCAGCTCCAGCACCCACAGATAACAGAGCTTCAGAGCACATCTACCCATCAGAGTCTGAGCTGTAAACTGGCAGCAGAGTGCTGGGGGTCTAGGTCAGTGAGGGGTATGCAGGGCCCAGAAAACTCTCAGCCCTCATTCAGAGAAGGCGCTTGTCCTACTGGACAGCAGGCCAGACACACAAGATGGGAAGTCTGAGGGAAAAAGGGAAAAGAGACCTCTATTAGGAGGCAGGACAGGGGTTCCATCAGGAGGCAAGACAGAGGCTCCAGAAGGAAGCAAGACAGGGGGCTCCATAAGGAGGCAGGAACTTTGTAGTCTGAAACGTCACTGGGATCACATCACTGACCAATAGTTCAAAAGAATGAGCTGGCAGTGGGTGAGGCCAGTGTCCCTGATCCAGCTCTCCAAGTCTATCTCAGCATGTTCAGTCTTTTGCAGTCTGGGAAATAACAACCAATGAGCCCACCCTTTGCATGCCGGAAGTGGGCATCAAAGACATGTGAGTCCCCTCCGTGCATGCCAGAAATGGGCATCAGACATGCGTGAGCTTTGCTCAGTGGGGCCTAAGCAGCTCCCAGCCTCTCAGTCCAGGTCATACATAGTCCAGGTCACACGTGGTCCAGCCCACATGTGGTCCAGCCCACACAGCCTGGTCGAACACACAGCAGGCCCTCAGCCTCCCCAAAGCCCATCCCTGAAGCAGCCCCCCCCCATGTCTTGAGCTCTTGCTCTAGAAGGCCTAAGGCCCTAGTGGGGCAGCCTGACAGGGGACAGACAGACACAGTCTCCCATGGACTTTGATGGCTCTGGAAGCTGTCCCCAGCTGCACTATCCCACAGAGGGCAGCCGTGTCCAGAAGCAGCAGGCCCCGCCCTCCATGTTCATGACCCATGTCCAGGTCTGCCTCCTCCCGGCCTTTCCAGGCAGGGCCTTCCCCTGCCTGAGTCCACTCCCCTTCTCGCCATCACAGCTTCCCCCTCTCCCATGAAATGAGTTTTTTGTGCTCATGAAAACCGTGTGTCCTGGCTGCCGGTGCAGAACACAACTTTCTGACATGGGCCATTTTTAGAGCCACATATCAAAGAGCGACTAGTAATTAATAGGGCATTGATTGGTTCAGCCTAGTCTAATCAGAGGCTGTCTAATAAATCATAAGGTGCTTTGCAATTAGGAAAATCCATGGTGAATAACAAGGCGAGTGTCACGGCAGCCCACCCTCCTAGCCCTGCACAGAAGGACCCAGCGCTGGTCTGCGAGCGAAGGGCGGCGTGATCAAGGTCATGGAGGGAAGTGAAGGCAGCTTCTTCCAGGCCTGCGCATGACCCCATTCTGCCTCCAGGCCTGACCCTGTACCCACAGGTGGCCCATGGAATGTCTTTTCTCCAGCCAGGACCAGCCAGGAGCACCGCCTTTTCTGGAGAGGCTCCCAGATGTTTTGTGGAACCCTTTTCCTTTCATTCTTTTTTATTTGGGTCACTCCTGGGTAAGCTGGGGGACCAGGTGCTGGGCATTGAACCCTGGTCAATGATGTGCAAGGCAAGTGTCCCACCCACTGTGCTATCGCCCTGGTTCATGGAATCTTTTTATTACCCCACCAACAATTTCCTAGAGAAAAAAAGTACGGAATTGAATTGTGCTTGCTTTGATTTGGCTCACGTGACTTCTAAGTTCGGACTGTGAAACGAGGCTTTGGCTTGACTTTTGGTTTAGTTGCTCATGGTTTGCTTCCCCTCCATGATTTGCTCACTGGGCATTGGGAGGTTTCAGAGGCCTCAGGCTGGCCGTCTGGCTGGACGGTGCTTTTGAGAGATGAGCTCCTTAGATCACTAAACTCCTAGTGACTCTGTGAGCAAGGAGCATATGCGCCCTGCTGCCAGCCCAGCCCCGTTGTCCCCTCCAGTGCCAACCTGAGCCTAGCTCTGGGTCACGCCCTCCCCGGCTGCTGACGCCAGGGGCCTGTGCCTGGACTCTCCTGTCAGGGTCACCGCCTGCTCTTCCCGCCTGGTCTGCTCCCACTTGGGGCCTCATTTAGGGCAAGGGGCCTGGGAGACCATCATGCTGTCTGGGCCAACTGACCAGGTGCAGAACCTGTGGTCGCAGGGGGGTCCGGAACATTCAGTCACCAGCTAACTCCTGGCTCGGACTGGCCGGATCTGTGACTTTTTGTCTATCACATTCTCCAAAGCTGGGGAATCTGCTCTCTGCTCACCCACCCTGTCTCCAACCTGGGGCCACTGTGTCCCCTGGAAGCGCCCCACCCTGCCCTGGGGACAATGTCAAGGCGAGCATTTGCGGCAAAGCTGCCACCATCACAGCTACAGACAGAGGAGGGGACTCAACCTGAGGAGTGGGCAGGGTTCTCATCCCCCACAATAACCACACCCACAAGCTGGGCACAGGCCAAGTGGGTGGATGATCCTTCACCACCCGTCGTGTGGATCCGTCGTCCACACTGCCCTGTTTGGACATGGGCCAAGGAGTTGCTCTGGGGCCTGGGGATGGACAGAAAGGAACCAGGCACAATAGTTCCATTGTGGGGTGTGGGCCGCTGCTCCCCACCCTCCACAGCAAGAGCAGGATGAGCCTGGCTGATGGAGCATCAAAGACCCACACAGGGTGCTCTCAGGCACCACACGTGGATGCCGGTTAAGGCCTGGACAGGAGCCCAGAGCTGCAGACGCTCCTTCCCGCTGCCCTAGGCTGCTCCCTGCCCACTCCCTGTCTATTCCCCTGCCTCTCGCTCCTCTCTGAGCCCTGTGGGACAAACCTGGGGGGTTACCTCGGTGGGTCAATCCCTCACAGCGCCCCCTGTAGGCTCAGGGCAGGAGACCTGGGACAGGAGCTGACATGTAGGGCAGGGCCTGACCTAGAGATAGGCTGTGGGGCCCAATGGGACAGGGCTGTCTTTTGAGGGAGGCCATGCAGTTTGTACAAGGACCCTGATGCACCCCTGCAAAGATGGAGAGAAGCAGTGACCCCAGTGTCCCTCAGCCCCCAAAGCGTGGCCTGGGCAGACACGCCTGCATATGCCACATGGAAGTGGCAGTTGTTGGTTCTGTTTGTCTGGGAGGAACCCGAGGGCACAGAGTGGGAGGGCAGGCATGCCAGCAGCTCACCCACACTCAGCAGCCCCTCTCGTGGGCCCTGCCTTTCCAGCCCACGGCCATACAAGGCCAGGTCAGGCTGCATTTGTGACTGGCCCTGGAGAAGCCGCTGAGCCTCACTCCCATTCCTGTTTGGGGGGCTCAGTTCTGCAGAAGGTGAAACAGTACCTAGAAAACATTGTAACCTAAGCAGGAATCTACCCAAATGCAAGTTACCTGGTTCCTGTGAATAGAATTGTATTTCCAAAGGCTAAAGGGAGTGAATTATTTATGTGTTCCCTAAATACAGTTTCAATATTCCCTTTGATCCAGAAATTTTTAATGGACAGCATTGGATTTTTTTTGTTGTTGTTAGAAGGAGTAGATCATAGTATTTCAGAGATCATTGCAAATGCTTTAATGATGGAAAGATCTTCTGATCAGAATGAAATTCAAAAGCCTTTGAACCTGCAATGTAAAGGTTGGAGTTGGAGGCTGCTGTGGAATGAATGGCTGCATCTAGATGCTGGACCCTTAACAGCTGCCAAAACTTGCTTTATTTTTTAAAGTTAATAGTTAGAAATAGTCTAACTATTAGAAATACTCACGTGCAAACAGCTTTTCTTTCTTAGATAAAAGCCCAAATCTCTAAACTCTGAGATGAGTCATGGCTCTGAGCCCCACAAGGAAATTTTCCCTCTCAGGGAAGGGCCGGATGCAGCACAGGGGTGTCAGCTGACCCCCGACACCTGCCCACGCCCCTCTGTAGGCCCATCCCCACCAGGGCTGCAAAGCCCCAGGAGACCCTCTGGGGACCCCCAGTATTTGATTGTGCCCAGCACAGGCAATTCCCAGGCACAGCCCTGAGTCCTGAACCCTGTGTGAGCCCCATGGCCGTAGACCCGCACATCAGGTCTCTGTGTAGGGCAGGCACAGGAGGGGCCCATCAGACCTGCCCCCCAGTCCAGAGACCCCGAGATCAGTGGCCTGCCCATGCCCCTCTGGAAGTCCTTCTGTTTTGGGATGTCGGCAAGTGAGTCCAGTGTGTCTGAGACTGCTCCTGATGGCCGGGAACAGATGACCAGTGGTGGGACTGTCACTCAGAGCAGCCCACCAGGAGGTACAGGGAGATGCCACCTGCCCCCAGCACTGCACAATATAGGGACAAAGGCAGGGCCATGCTCTAGGAAGGGCCCATCTGCAGATAGTGAAACATGCCCTGCCCGCAGTCACTCACCTCAACACTGCTCCAAAGCAAGGCGATAGCCAACAGCACAGAAGCCATGCTATGTGCCTTTGTCCACCAATGACACCACTGGGCACATCACAGTGCCCTCCGCACACAGCAGAGAGTTGCCCACGCTGAACATATCTGATGGTCTTGCTTGGTGTGGGGGGTCCTGACCTTTGCACTTAGTTGTGCTGAAGGACCAGTTCCTTGAAAACTTCCTGTGGGCCTCACAGAGTTCTCCACAGACCCCCAGTCATGGGTAGAACCAAGAGCTTCACAGATTTCTCCATAGACAGACCCTCACACGGGGAGGAGCTGGGCCTCTCAGAGTTCTGCACAGACCCTGGAGGAGCCTGAGGCTTCTGAAGAGCAGAACTTAGCACAAGTCTTTTCCAGACAGGATACAGAAAATTTGCTGTAGGTTTGCTGTAGGTTCAGAATGGAAGATGTTCCTTACAAGAAAGAAGATTCGCCATTTCATTAGAAAGACAGGTGTGTGTATGTGTGTGTGTGTGCGTGCGTGTGTGTGTGTGTATGTGTGTGTGTGCTGCTCTCATGATCTTATTTATGAGTATGTGCATGACCTTGGGTGGAATTAGACAATCAAGTTATCCAGGCAGGGAAAGCCAGCAACAGCATTGTGAAATTTCTGGTGTCAAAATGTTCCCCATTTATTTGCTGTCAGCAAAGCCAACAGTCATATTATGCCCCATAAATGACAGTAACAACAACCAAGGAAAGAGCCATAAAATTGGATTGCGAAGCCTAAATTATGCATGTGATTTCATTTGTGGGAGGTAGTTTTGCCGCTGGAGGCTCACTCTTGCTAATGTTGTCAGACTCAGAGTCCCTGTTGCAATCTTAGGGATGTAAGATTCATCACCCCTGACAGGACGGGCCCCTGTGAGCAGCGTATGGTCACCGCAGCTTCTCCAAAGGAGCAGGATCTGGCCAAGGCCTGTATTGTGTTTACATTTCCACACTTGTCTTTGGCCGGTGCAAACATCAGGGCCCTGTTGGAACCCCGGCTTGGGCCACTAGTGGGGGATTTGCCTGAGTGGGGAGAGGTGAGATCCCTCACAGGCTTCAGATTCCTGCGCCAGGGGTGCAGGGAGGGACCCTCAGCCTATCCACAGACACCGAGATAAAGGGCAGACACTGGTGCAGTGGCCCCAGAGGGCAATGCACCAGCACCTCTTGCTTCGGAAATGAGACCGCCATGCCTGGTGTTAAGCAGGGGCCTGGCTGCACGCTGCTCTCCCTCAGGAGGGTGATCTCCGTGGTGACCTGGACAGGGACAGCTGTAAAAGCAGCGGTGAGGTGAGCTGCTGGGAAGTGACCCCCAACCCTGTGGTCATGGGGGTTTGCCAGGGTGGGGCCGGGGCTGGGGGGGGGGTCCGCTGGCAGGAGCCGTAGTCAGGAAACTGCAGACCCAGCTAAGAAGAAAGGGGTTCTCTGTGTGACAGCAGCAGGGAACTGGCTAAGTCAGGGGACCCCAGCTGGGGCCTCCCCATCTCCATCTGGTTCCAACAGCCTTAGGTATCTGTCAGAACCTTCTAGAATTACTTGGTATTGAGGGAATAATCAATAGTCTTTAGAGTCCTGTGCACACACAGACACACATATATACCACACCTCAATCATGCATGTGCACATGTGCCTTCACATGTGTCCGTGAGTGCTCTGAGTGCATGTGTGTTCATGTATGTGCATGGCTTTGTGTGCATTGCACACATGTCTCTGTGCATGCCTGTTGTGTGTTGCATGAATGCATACACACGTGTTGTGTGGCATGCACATGTCGCCCTTCATAACAGACACTGACGGACACAGCGGGAGCCTCCCCAGCATTTCCTCACCCTTCTCTCCTGGCTGCAGCCAGCTTCGTGGTGCCCGTGGCCCCCTGCAACACTAGCAGGCCTGGAGTCCGCAGCACCAGTCCACTTGGACTCCCCAGCCAGGCCCCTACCCCACAGCCTCTGTTGCCATGGAAACAGCTCACCGCAGCTCCAGGGTGAGAGAGCCTTTCCAGACACGGCCCTGCCCCTGACAGCCTGCCTTGACAGCCTGGTTGCAGAGCACTCCTCCTTCAGCTTGGTGCTCGCTCAGACTGGGCTGCTCTCTGGGTGCTGAGGGTCCTGGAGGTGAGAGACACAGGCTGAGCTCAGGACTGCATCGTGCCATCCCCATCCTCGGGGTTCCCAGAACAAAGAACAAAATCAAAGGAAAGTGAGGGGCCAGAACCATAGCACACCTGGGAGGTGTCTTGCACAAAAACTGACCCATTTTAGATCCCCGGCATCCCATACGGTCCCCTGAGCACCGCCAGGAGTAATTCCCGAGTGCAGAGCCAGGAGGAATCCCTGAGCATTGCTGGGAGTGGCCCAGAAAAGCAAAAAGACAAAAAAAAGTGATCCTGCTGCCCCAGGCGGCTCCCCATGAGCAGAAGGGTCCAGTGACCTGGGCAGGCAATAGACAGCTGACGGCAGCCAGAACCCTGGAAGAATGTGGTGAGGTGCCCTGACCCCATCCCAGTCTGCACGAGAGGAAGCTGCAGGTCTATGCAGGGAACCACACAGCGAGACCTCCCCATCTACTCCCCATCTCAGGCCTGGCTCAACTGCCCCCTTGCTCTGTCAGGGAGCCCCTGTCCTGGCACTCAGTTGGGCTCAGGCTCTGGTTGGGTTGAAGCAGGGAAGCCCCACGGTGTAGCGGAGACAACTGTGCCCAGACCAAGGTCCTGTGGAGCCCCTAGGGAGCTGGGAGAGCCACAGAGTCCCCCTCCTGGCCCGGAGGAGGGAGGGAGGTGGCAAGGGGGGGGGGGGGAGCTACCTGAGGAGCTGCTGTGTTCTGGGGTCCCCCACAGGCCCTAAGAGCCTCCTCCCCAACTGCCCCCAGAGGTGGGACGATGGCCCGGACTACAGGGCACCAGGCGGAGAATCTGCACGGCAGCAGCAGTCCCAGGATGACCCCCAGTTACCAGGCTCTGAGTGCAACTGGGCACTGACCAGGCTGCTGTGGGGCTGGGCGCCCCCTCGTGGAGGTGACCGGAACGTCCCCAGCCCAGCTCCTCGCCTTGCTCCTGCTGAGCTCAGCCTGGGGTCCCTGCCCCAGGCCCAACAACCCCTTCCTCCTCCTGCTCCTCCTACTCTAGGGTCTCGGGGCCATGTGAGCTCTTTGCTAGATTCCCTTGGTCCAGCTTAGGAAGGCATTCCATGCCGCTCTCTTCCTCCTGCGCAGCTCAGGTTTTAGGTCATTCATCATGTTGACTTCTCGACCTAGGTACACATAACTACTGCATTCAGAGATGCTTGTTCCATTGAGAGTGAATGGGGCCTCAGGAACTAGTTCATTTTTCATGAACATAGTTTTCTTCAGATTCAGCTGTAGACTATCTTTCCACATTCTCAGTCAAAGTCAGCCAGCATTTGTGCCGCTTGGCTAATGTTTGGGTTATTAGAACTATGTCATCAGCGAAGCAGAGGTGGTGTAGTTGCCAACCATCTATCTTCACTCCCATTCCTTCCCATTCTAATTGTTGCATGATGTTCTCGAGGGTGGCGCTGAAGAGTTTTGGTGAAATGGTATCACCCTGTCGAACCTCTCTTTTGACATCAATGATCACTTCTTTGTAGAATGGTGAGATCCTGGTGGTGAATCCGTAATACAGCTCACGAAAGATCTTGATGTATTGGGTTTGAACACCCTATTTGGCTAGGGCTTCGATGACTGCTTCAGTCTCCACAGAATCAAAGGCTTTTTGTAAATCAATGAATGTGAGACAGAGCGGCATCTTGTATTCCCTACAAACCTCAATGAGCTTGGTTACGTGTGGATATGGTCGATTGTGCTGAATCCTTTCCAGAAGCCAGCTTGCTTGCATGGTTGTCCTTCATCTAGTGTTCTGCCAATCCTGTTCAGGATGACTCATGTAAACATGATGAATGACCTAAAACCTGAGCTGCACAGGAGGAAGAGAGCGGCATGGAATACCTTCAAAGGCATTGAAGAAATAGCTAAAAGGACAAAGAACCTCCGGCTCCGGGCACATCTCTTTGACTCCACCGTTCTCCCTTCATTAACGTGCACACCTCAGAGACCTGGGCCCTACGAAAGCAGGGATGAGAATACTATTCGGGTCTCCCAGAGAGGTATTGAAAGAGCGATGCTTGGAATATCACGCCTCACTCCAAGTGAGAGAAGGAATCCTGAGTTCTGACCTCCGTCGCTGTTCCAGAATCAGGGATGCTGTCTCGTTTGCCAAGGCATCGAAAATCAGATGGGCTGGACATGTAATGCGATTTGGAGACAACCGCTGGACTAGAGCCTTTATCGACTGGATCCTTTTGACACGGATGTCAAAAGATCACGTGGGCCGCCCACCTACAAGATGGTCAGACTTCCTGTAAAGCCCCTGAAGGAACGGATTGAGGCTCTTCATATTCCTGAATCAACCAGATGCCATTGGGCTACATTGGCACGTGATAGGGTCCAATGGAAATGTTACTGGCGCCCGCTCGAGCAAATCGATGAATAACAGGATTCAAGTGATCAAGTGAAGTGATCAGCTTAGGAAATCTGGACTAGATTTCTCTTGGTCCAGCTTAGGCTGTGCCAGATGAGAGCGTAGTGGAGAGCCTGGTCTCTGGCCCAGTCCTGCCCCAAGACCCCCACCCCAAACATCTGTCTCCTCTAGGGCACAGAGCCCACCCCTGGTGATTACCAGGAAGTAGACCCCCCCCCCCCCCCTGCTGACCGCCAGGAAGCAGACCCCCACCATTGCTGACCCCCCAGGAAGCAGACCCCTGCATGCAGACAGCCTGGGCACCTGGGGGCAGCAGGCTTGACCCCTAGGCCCCTGGTCCTGTTGGAACATTCCTGCAGGAGCAGGCTGTGTCCACATCCCCTTGCCCCCCCGTGGGAGGTGATTTTCCACCCCAGATCCAGAGTACCAGGCTGCGTCTCACTGTCCATGGCGTGAGACCCTTCCACCTGTGGCCTGGCCAGCCAGCCAGACTTGGAGAAGGGGTGGTTGGTTTCCTCCCGGGTCTGAGAAACCCAGAAACATCGACATCCCATTCCCAGTGGTCTTCAGGGGTGGAGACACCCACCCCAGGCCGGTGTTTCTAACCCAGGGTAATGGGCTGAGAGCAGGCAGACCATTGCCGGTGAGGGACAAGTGGCCAGAACCTTTCCGAGAGGCCATGGGCTTTTTCCCTTTTCTTCCCAGACCTGCTTGGAGCTTGCCTGGGGACCCTGACAGAATGGAACAGTGGGGGTGTCTGAGGACAGAGCTGGGAGTCTTTGCTCAGGCCCAGGGTTCCAGGTCTGGGGCTACTGAGAGAAAGTCCTGCATGCCCCCTTCCTCTCTTAGGACCCACTGTCTCCAGCCACACCATACCCAAGACCAACCCAGAGTGAGGCCACATCTCACTGCCCAATGGGGCCCATGCTGGTGCTGGGTGGGTGGGTCCATCCGGTTCCTGGATGCTGTGAGAAGGTATGCTGGGCCATGATTACTGTCACTTTCCCATTTGCATCTTGCCTGGTGCCATTAACGGCAGGGCTGATTGGGTGCTTGTTAATGTGATTGGAAGCTGAATCAATGCATTTTAATCATTCACTGTTCAGGGGACCCCGGGAGGCTAAGGGGATGCAGTGCTCCTCACAGATAGGCCAGGACCTCTGACCCTGGATGGGAACCATCACCTAGGAGTCTGGGCCAGCAAGGTTGGGTCAGTCCAGCGGGGTCAGAGTGGGCATGGCCCCGAGAGACAAATTTACTCCCTGAGAGTCCATGGAGGCAGAAGTGGCTGTTCCCTCAAGACCAAGGATGGTATAGCTGGGATAGTCACCCTCATGTCCCCACCCACCTGGGCCAGCCCATGGAATCTACATCCTGAGCTCTGGCCTCTGGTGCCCGGACCACAGCCCCTGACCACCTCTGGTTCTGCATCACCTTGTCCCGGCCCTGAGGGGACCTGTCTACACTGGCCACGTTCTCCATGGCCCTGGGAATGCCCTCATGCCAGCAGCTGGGGGTCGACGTCCACAAAGGGCCCCTTGTCCCTCCACGTCCCAATAGGCACTTGCAGGAGGCCGTGGGGTACTGGGATGGAGCTCCGGAACTCTGGGGGCAGGTGCTCATCTTGGAGCTACCTCACAGGCTCCTCTCTGCCTTCATAGGCTTTGGAGAAAAAGAACAAAAGATCCAAAGCCAGAGCAATAGGAGTGCATTTTCCTTGCACACAGCTGATCCAGGTTCCATGCCCAGCATCCCATATGGTCCCCTGAGGCACCACCAGGAGTAATTTCTGAGTGCAGAGCCAGGAGTAACCCCTCGCTCAAGATGTGACTCAAAAAAAAAAAAAAAACCAGAAAACCCCTGAAGCTCCACCACCCTCATCCCGGAAACCCCTGGAGCTCCCTGCCGTCCTCACCGCTTTCCAGTGTCAGCCCCACACACCCTCTCGCAGCCCACCCCCTTGTCCAGAACATTCCGCCCCACAGCGCCCAACACACACACAGCACCCCACCCCCCAGATCGCTCCTCTCTGGAGCTTCACCCCTGGGGGACACGTGTTGCTCCACAGCCCCGATTGCCCTCTTGTGTTGAACCTGTGTCTGGCATCCATGAGCCCCAGCCATGTCCATCCTCATCCCCCATCCCAGTCACAGGTGCTTCCTCCTCCTCTGCCTCCTTCCTGCTGCCGCAGGATAGACCAGGACAGAGCCCTGCTGTCCCACTATAGTTGGCCCTCCTGAACAGGAGGATGGACAGGGGTTCAGGGCACCAACTTCTAGTCCAGGGCACCCTCTCCTTCTCACAGGCTTTGGGGCCACAGCGCCAATGTCAGCCTCTGGAGGGGCCTTCTAGCAAAGCTGATGCACTGGACCTGGGTGCTGGCACCAGGCAGGGCTGGGAGTGGCCTCTGGCACCCTCTAGCCTTCTAGGACAGGACCCAGAGCTGTGGCCACTAGAGGGCACTGCAGGACTGCAGCTTCTGGAACGTTCCTGTCCCCACCTCAGCCCCACCCCCAGACACAGCAGAAGTAAGGGCCGGGCCCAGGGCTGCCACGATGAGCTGTGGGCAAGGCCGTGCCACCCATGCCTTTGTCTCAGCTCATCACTTGATTTTTCATTATTTGCGTTTTCCCTCCTGAGAGTCAGGCCTGGCACACAGGGACGAGGAGGTGGCCCAGGAGGGGGTCGCAGCTCAGGACAGCCAGAGGCCGGCTCTATTGGGGATCTCACCTCACTCACAGCCAGTGTAGACAGGTCCCCTTGGGGACAGGGAGCTGATGCAGAATCGCTCCTTGTCCCAGGGAAGCCAGAAGAAGCCCAGGGAAGCTATGGGGGCAGAGGGGTCCAGGGCACTAGAGGCCGGAGGCCAGAGCTCAGAAAGGGGCCAACTGCAAGGCCACACTGCCTCTGACTGCCCACCACGGGTGCCTGAGGAACAGCCCACAGCTGAGATCCCTGTGGCTTTGCTTCAGGGGTAGGGGGTGGGGAGCTCTGTCCCTGCTGAGCCCATGGTGGGAGCTCAGGTCTCTTCTGGGCACTCTGAGAGCTGGCAGGGCAGGGGGTGAGGGTTAGAGAGAGAGAGAGGTGGAGAAAGAGGAAGAGGGAGAGAGAGGGAGTTATAGAGAGGGAGAGGGAGAAGGGAGAGAGGGGAGAAAGAGAAGAGGAGGGAGAGAGGGAGAGAGAAGGGAGAGGAAGGAGAGTGTGAGCACAACATGCTGATGGCACCCCCTGGTGGCAGGGCCTCAGGGCTGCCAGCCCCAGCAGAGGTTGTGAGGGGTCTGGTTTCCTGGGTTAGGAAGGAAGTTGCTCCTCCGGTGGTCTCTATGTTTGACGTCGTGCTATAGTCCATGGCTCCTTCCACTGCAGGAATTTCAGGAGTATTTATTTGCCTCCCACAGTGCTGCACAGACACCCTAACCCTACTGGGGCCGTCCGGCTTCCCATCGCTGCGGATCCTTCAGGAAGTGTGGGGCTGGGCTCTGAGCTGGGCAGGTGGTGCCATCAGCTTGGCCAAGCTCCACCCAGCCCCCTGTGTGTGCACACACGCTGGACCAGTCACTGCGCCTCTCCCTGTGAGATGAAGACCGGAACAGCCAAGGAACCTCTAGAAGGATTTCCTGGTGGGGACCAGAGATGGGCGACAGCATCTTCTAAGGCCAGGCCACAGAATTCATTCTGGACAGGCAAAGTGGGAGCGTTTGTCTGAGAGAAAGATCCTCCCTCAAGAACCCCTCAGGGCTTTCCTCACCAACTGGTGTCTGGCCAGTTGGCCTGACGGGAGCCGGGAAGGGTAGTCAGGGGCGGAATCAAGTTGTTTGGGAGTTACCTCACAGTGCCGGGCCAACCTGGGGAGAGAGTGAGGTGGCAGAGGGTCAGGGCACTGCGTGGGGTGGGGGGAAGGATGGGCATGTCAGGGAATGGGGGAAGGTTGGGCACAGCTATGGCTCCACGTGGACAAAAGCAAGGGCTGGGGTGGTCAGACCCTTCAAGCTGGAAAAGGCCAGAAGACAAAGTTCTTCGTCCCTCCATAGGATTTAGGGGCAACAGCTGCTGGCCCCAGGTGTTAGCCAGAGATCATGGGGGCTGCTGACTTGGGGGCCTGCACAGGAGTAGCCGGAGCACAATACTGGGAGTGTCTGTCAAGGGGCGCTGAGCTGCTCTGGGGGGCTCACGTACAGGCCTATGTGCACCATCCTGTGCCACCCATTTGGGACTGCCCCTTTGACCCATTCAGGCCCGACCACCCACGACCCTCTGACACTCACTCCAGACAGGCCCGGCCAAGCCTGTCCTGCTCTGACCTGACTCTGACCGGGCCCATCCACTCTGTAAGACTCATCTGACATCAGCCTTCCTGTGACCTGGATGCCTCAGGAGTACCACAGAGAGGCACTGTGTGGATGTCTGCCTCAGCCTGTTGTGAGCCTGACTTGTTTGGGGGTGGATGGGGGCAGCCAGCAGACCTGAAGGCCCTGGACCCGGCCAAGGCATGCTGGGGAACTTATTTCTGGGTGTCAGCAGTGAGCCACCTTCTGACTGGCGCATGATAAATATTTACTCAGCAAAGGACACTGTGGCCCCCGGCCTGGCTCAACTCAAAACTTACCACTCAGTTATTCTTGAGATTTCCCAGATCTTGGGGCTTTCGGTGGCCAGACCAAGCGCCGCCATCTACACAGAATTCAGAGCAACAGGTCCAACCCCCAGAGTTCAGAGGAGTGGTTCCCAGCTGAGGCTGCAACGCATCCCCACCCCACCCCAGCAAATATTCCCACTCCAGCAATCCGTGGCACTGTTTTGGGTGAAACGTCCAGGCAGCATGAAGCATCGAGGCTGAGCAAAGGCCTGAGAAGGGTCTACAGAAAGTCCGTCCGTGTTGGAAGCTTCCAGGCTTTCCCTCTGCGATCTCACTGCCCCGAGGCAGTCATCGTTTCCGTACTGCTCCCCAGTGACTCTCCCTCTCAGGGCTCTGGGAGTTGGTCACTCATTGAACCCGCATTCAGGTGATCATGTTTGGAGTCTTTTGCCCATTTTGCTCAGCTGTGCCTCCTGCCAAAGTCCTTCAAGCAGAGCCGAAGGGAGATGTAATGAGTGGGGGTGCCCATCCTCTGCCCTAAGTCCCTGCAACCCAGAGTTGGAGGCTCTAGCTCCTCCTAAGGCACAGAAAAGGGGGAGTCTAGTTCCCCCTTGCTGCTTCAGCCCCTTACTCTGCCCTGATGCCCACAGCAAAGCCAAGGGTTTCCCAACAGAGGAGCCCCTCTCTGGCTCCCCCAGCCTGTCAGCTCAACAGGCGACCCAGAGCCCCAGCTCAGGATCCCGCCACCTACATGAGGAGCCCACCCAGCTCCTGGAAACTCCTCCCCCCAGATACTTCCCACTCTGAGACCTAAAGCCTGGGGAGCCCGGGCTCTGCCATCCAGTACACCCCATCACTGCTACCACCACCAGGCTCAGCCTGGCCACCCTTCCCTGCCTGCTCACAGCGCCTGGTTTCTGCAGCACGCCCACACACGCTCAGTCATGCTCACACACTCATACACACACAAAGTCATATACTCTCACATTCACTATCTCTCATGCTCACACACATGCTGTCACGCATGTAACAGTCATGCACACACTCACACATACACCCACACCATTCATACTCACATACTCATAGGCTCATTCACACGTACACACACTCACACACTTACACATATACCCACAACTTTCATGCACTTACAACTCAGATATACATACATGCTCATATATTCACACACTCATACATATACTCATATATTTACACACACTCACATGCTCATACCTTACACATATTCACACAGCTCAGACATTCAGACACACATATTCTAACACACTCATGCATGCTAATACACTCTCATACACATGCTCATACATTCACACATACATATTCACGTGTATTTGCACACATGCTCACGTACTCACTCATATACTTCCACACATATCCCATCTCTTACACTCACAGAGGTGTGGGGGCTTTCTCCTTGCTCCCATGAGCATCTCCATGCTGGCTGGCATCTGGTCACATGTCACCGTGTCCCAGCTTGGGAGGCACAGGTCCCCTTGTCCCTGTCCAACCAGGAACACTTGGCAGAGAGTCAGAGAAGCTTCCCAAAGTTGCATGCTATGGGGATGCCACCCCGGGGGCAGGACAAGGTTGCACAGCCTCCATCTTCCCTGACTGTGTGTTGCCAGAAAGTAGATCTAAGGATTTGCAAAGGAAGGTCTGATGAATACTGCCTGTTAACAGAGACACAGGGTTTTCTGGCAGACTGTCTCCCAATAGAGTTAGTATGTAGAATTCCCTTGTGAGACTGTTTTCAAGCTGCAGGTACACAGACATGGCTATCCTAGGTCATTTCTCTGCACATTTCCTTGTTGGCTGTAACTAACCCAAGATGAAGTCTAGTGAACGTTGTTTGAAGTTAGACAGAAAACAGGTTTTTCTTGTTTTTCTGTCTAACAAGACCAAGTTTGCCATCTTGGCTAGTCCAGGAAGGCTAAATTAGCAACTATAACGCATTCTTTTGTTCATCTCTGCTCACCTAGATAGCACACCCCCTGCAGATTTTTTCGTTTTTTTTTTCTTTTTTAATTTTTTTATTTTAACAATTACAAAGATATACAATTAAAAAGTTCATATTTGGGTTTTGGTCATACAGTGTCCCAGCACCATTCCCTCCACCAGTGCCCATCTCCCACCACCAACGACCCGGTTCCTTCCCCCCCCCCAGCTCCTCCTCCATGGCAGGTTCTTTATTTCTTTCCCTTTCTCTCTCTTTCTCTTCCTTCCCCCCCAGACTATGGATTACAGAACATACATTAAAGGGTTGCCATGTGTATCCTTTTTGCCTCTATTTAATGCTCAGTTCTAGGTTGGCATTAGTACCCTCGACAATTGTTAGCACACTGTTCCATTTTTCTGTCTTACCTAGCCTCTGACTCCCACACATTTGTGATAATTTCCACCTTTGACAAGACCTCCTGATATATGTTTCACTTGACCTTGGATATTGGTATCATAATATGTACATATATTTATGTTATGCAAATAAATGCAGTCATTCTGTATCTGTCTCTCTCCTTCTGGCTAATTTCGCTCAACATAATCTCCATGTCCATCCATTTATAGGCAAATTTTATAACTTCATTTTTCCTAACAGCTGCATAGTATTCCATTGTGTAGATGTACCAAAGCTTCTTTGTCCAGTCATCGATTTTCGGGCACTCTGGTTGCTTCCCAGATTCTGGCTATTGTGAATAATGCTGCTATGAACATAAAAAAATAGGGATGGTGTTTCCACTGCTTATTTTTGGTTTCCCAGGAGTGGTATGGCTGGGTCAAATGGGAGTTCAATTTCTAGTCTTTGGAGGAATGTCCATATTGTTTTCCAGAAAGGCTGTACCAGCCGCCATTCCCACCAACAATGGATGAGTGTCCCCTTTTCCCCCACATCCACGCCAGCACTTGTTGTTCTTGCTCTTTTGAATATGTGCCAGTCTCTGTGGTGTAAAGTGGTATCTCATTGTTGTTTTGATTTGCATCTCTCTTGATGATTAGTGATGATGAGTATTTTTTCATATGTTTTTTGGCCATTCGAATTTCTTCCTTGCTGAAGTTTCTGTTCATTTCTTCTCCCCATTTTTTGATGGGGTTGTTTGTTTTCTTCTTGTAAAGTTCGACTAGTGCCTGATATATCCTGGATATTAACGCCTTATCAGATGGATATTGGGTGAATATCCTTTCCATTTCTGTGGACTACTTTGTATCTTAGTCACTGTTTCTTTTGAGGTGCAGAAGCTTTTAAGTTTCAGGTAGTCCCATATGTTTATCTTTTCTTCTAGTTGCTTTGTTAGTGATGTTTCACCTTTGAAGATGCCTTTAGCTTCAATGTCGTGGAGGGTTTTTCCTATATTTTTTTTCAATGTACTTTTATGGATTCAAGTCTGATATTTGATTCAAGTCTGATCTTTAATCCAGTTTGATCTGATTTTTATGCATGGTGTTAGACACAGGTCTAAATTCATTTTTTTACATGTCGCTGCCCAGTTTTCCCAACACCACTTGTTGAAGAGGCTTTCCTTACTACATTTTAGACTCGTTGCACCTTTATCAAAGATTAAATGATCATGTGTTTGAGGTATAATCTTCTTGATGAGTCTTTGGATTCTATTCCATAGGTCCACAGGTCTGTTTATATTCCAATACCATGCTGTTTTAATTACTACTGCCTTGTAGTACAGTTTGAAGTTGGGAAAGGTGATGCCTCCCATCTTCTTTTACCTGAGGATTGCTTTATCCTTGGGGGTTTATTGTTCTGGTACAAATTTCAGGAGCGTTTGGTCAATTTCTTTGAAGAATGTCATCAGTATCTGTTGCAGGACTCCTTTAAGGGCCGCTGCATTTTGGCTCAAAACATTAGCATACTAAAGGGCCTAGGTGAGGTGCAGGGAGGGATTACCTGAGGACATTTGACCCTCCCTGCTTTCCATAACAGTGGGAGGAAGGTCTGAGTTGCAGGGGTATAAACTAGCTGGTTTTCACTCTCACATGCTACTTTGTGGGCGCCTCTCTTTGTGAGCTCGCACCCTTCTTGGAAGTCTTGTCTTCTTCCCCTTTACAAAGCCTTTACACGTGGTTGCCGCCATCTTGGCCTACACGTGACTGGGGGTTCTAGCCTGGAATCCTAAGCACCGGGCTTTTTCCTTTTGCTGATTTGTGCCTGAACCTGTGATAAGTAAAGCCTTTTAAAACTGCATCGGATTCCTGAGTTTTCATCCATTCCTCGCCGGCTCGGAGGTAGAAGGGAACTTCGCTTCCGGCACTGTCGGGACTCCCGGGAGCGCCCCAAAAGGTATCCTTATAGGGACTGCATTGAATCTGTAAAGAGCTCTAGGGAGTATTACCATTTTGACAATGTTGATTCTCCCCCATCCATGAGCAGGGAATATGTTTCCATTTCCTAGTTACCTCGTTTATCTCTTGGAGCAGTGTCTTGTAGTTTTCTTTTGTACAGGTCCTTTACACACTTGGTTAAGTTGATTCCTAGGTATTTGATTTTCTGTGGCACAATTGTGAATGGAGTCATTTCCTTAATATCCCTTTCTTCTCTTTCGTTATTTGTATATAGGAAAGCCACTGACTATTGGGTGTTGATTTTGTATCCTGCCACTCTACTATATGCATCTATTGTTTCTAGGAGTTTTTGGTAGAGAGTTTAGGGTTCTCTAGGTATAATATCATGTCATCTGCAAATGATAGCTTGACTTCTTCCTTGCCTATCTGGACGCCCTTGGTGTCCTTTTCCCTCTCTGATTGCTATGGCAAGTACTTCCGGTACTATATTGAATAAAAGAGGTGAGATTGGGCAACCTTGTCTTGTTCCTGATCTCAGGGGAAGGCTTTCAATTTTTCCCCCATTTAGAATGATGCTCGCTGTGGGCTTTTGGTAGATGGCTGTAACTATCTTGAGGAAAGTCCCTTCAATTCCCATTTTCTGGAGGGTTTTAATCATGAACGGGTGCTGGATCTTGTCAAATGCTTTCTCTGCATCTATTGATAGGATTATATGGTTTTTATTTTTTCTTTTTATTGATATGATGTATTATGTTGATTGACTTGTGAATGTTGAACCATCCTTGCATTCCTGGGACGAATCCTACTTGGTCATGATCTATAATCTTCTTGATGAGTCTTTGGATTCTGTTTGCTAGTATTTTGTTGAAGATTTAGCATTCGTGTTCATCAGGGATATTGGTCTGTAGTTTTCTTTCTTTTGTGTTGTCTCTCCCTGCTTTGGGTATCAGGGTGATATGTGCCTCGTAAAAGCTGTTTGGGAGTGTTTCTGTTTCTTCTATTTCCTGGAAGAGCTTGAGCAGGACTGGCAGTAGGTCCTCCTTAAAGGTTTGGTAGAGTTCACTAGTGAATCCTACTGGACCTGGGCTTTTATGTTTGGGCAGACTTTACTGTTTCTATTTCCTCGATGGTGATAGGCTTATTTAGGTATTGGAGGTCATCTTGTTTCAGCCGTGGGAGGTTATAGGACTATAGGAATTTATCCATTTCTTCTAGATTCTCATGTTTCACAGCTTACAGACTCTCAAAGTAATCTCTGATGATCTTTTGGATTTCTGTGGTTTCTGTTGTGATGTCACCATTTTTATTTCTGATTCTGTTTATTTGGGTCTCTCTTTCCCTGTCCTTACAAGTCTTGCCAATGGTTTGTCAATCTTGTTTATTTTTTCAAAGAGAACCAGCTCTTGGTTTCATTAATCTTTTTTGGATTTTTTTTTTTGGTTTCCAACTCATTGATTTCCTCTCTAAGTTTTATTATTTCCTTTTTTGCTGCCTGGGTTGGGCTCCTTTTGTTGGTCTTTTTTCTAATGTCTTCAGCTGTGTAGTCAGGTTATTTATGTGGGCCCTTTCTTGTTTCCTGATGAATGCTTGCAGAGCTATAAACTTCCCTCTTAACACGGCTTTTGCCGTGTCCCACAAGTTCTTATAGTTGGTGTCTTCAGTTTCATTTGTTTCCAGGAAATCTTTGGATTTTCTGTTTGATTTCTTCTATGACCCATTCGTTGTTCAGGAGTGAGCTGTTCAGTTTCCAGGTGTTTGGTTTGACTCCCTGTTTCTGTGTACGGTTAACTTCCATTTTCAGTGCATCATGATCTGAAAAGATAGCCTACACAATTTCTATCTTTTTTATTTTATTGACGTATGCTTTGTGGCTCAGCATGTGGTCTATCTTGGAGAATGTTCCATATGCACTAGAGAAAAATGTGTATTCATCTTTTTTGGCATGAAAAGCCCTGTATATTTCCACTAGCTCTCTTTCTTCCATTTCTTCCTTCAGGGCCAATATTTCCTTGGTGAGTTTCAGTCTTCTTGATCTATCCATCATTGACAGAGCAGTGTTGAAGTCTCCAACTATTTTTGTGCTACTGTTAATGTCTTCTTTGAGGTCTCTTAGCAGTTGTTTTATGTATTTTGCTGGCCCCTCGTTGGGTGCATATACGTTTAGTAGTGTAATTTCTTCCTGGTGTACATACCCCTTAAGTAATTAGAAATGGCCTTCGTTGTCCCTTCTAACCTTTTTCAGCCTGAAGTCTATATTATTATTATCTGATACTAATATGGCCACATCAGCCTTTTTGGAGGAGTTGTTTGCTTGGAGAATGGTCTTCCAACCTTTGACTTTGAGTCTGTGTTTGTTCTGATTATTCAGATGTGTTTCTTGTAGACAGCAGAATGTTGGGTTCAATTTTTTAATCCATTTTGTCACTCTGTGTCTCTTAATTGGTGCCATTCACATTGAGAGAGATTATTGTCATCGGATTTTGTGCCATCTTTCTGTTTGTGCTTTTTGTGATTTGGGGTTTGGTCGTATTACAGTAGACCCTTCAGTCCTTCTGTTAAAGTTGGTTTTGAGTCCATGAAGTTCCTGAGTTGTTGCTTATCCATGAAGTTATGTATCTTTCCTTCATGTCTGAATGTGAGTCTGGTCGGGTAAAGAATTCTTGGTGAGGCCTGCAGTTCATTGAGCCTTTTCACAATACCCCCACCATTGTTTTCGGGCTCAGAGTGTTTCATCAGAGAAGTCTGCTGTAAATCTTAGGGATGTTCCTTTGTATGTGATTTCCTTCTTTGATCTTGCTGCTTTCAATATTCTATCTCTATCTATAGTTTTTTGTCATTTTAATTAAGATGTGTCTTGGAGTATTCTTGTTGGGATTTCTTTTTAGCTGGTATCCTACGGGCCTCCGGGATCTTGAGGCAAGCGTTCTTTAGTTCCGGGAACTTCTCAGCAATTATGGCTTTGACAGTTTCTTCTTCATCAGGGTTTTTTTCTCCGCCCTTCTGGGACCCCAAATGATCCGGTATGTTGTTTCTTCTGGCTTCATCCCGATTATCTCTTGTTGTATGTTCGGTAATTGTGAGTCTTTTTTCTATCTTCTGGTGTTGTGTAGAGAATCTTTGGAACTCGTCTTCGAGATCACTAATTCTTTCTTCAGTAGCTATTATTCTGCTATGATGGCCTTCCACTGTGTTTTCCATTTCATTTACCTCATTTTTAATATCTGTCATTTCCATTTGCATTTTCCTCACTTCTTCTCTCATGTCCTCTTGTATTTTATTGATTTTGCATTCCATTGCTTCTTTGAATTCCTTATAAATCCTTAACAATTCTTTCCGAAATTCCTTATCAGACAGGTTATACAACTCATTGGTATTGCTTGGCTCATCTGGACTAGTGACTTCAGTCACAGAGCTTGATGGAATTTTTGCAATGCTTTACCATTATTACTATTGTAGGTTGCAAATGTGAGTTCTTGGGTGACTAGATAGTAGAGTTAGTAGGTGTCTGGTCTGTTTGCAGAGTTTGGGTGGGTAGCAAGGATGTAGGAACCAAGGTTCACTGGTACCTCATGCAAGATAGGTAGTAACAGGGTCACGTCCCGCTGTTTTGAGTTTTTGGGATGTGGGTGGAGATTGCAGACGTTCCTGCAAGAGCAGGCCCCAAGGGTCCGGGGTGAAACCAAGGCAGTTTGCCTTGGTTCCCATTGATGGAATTTCTGCTCTTCCCTGGGTGCTGCTTGGGTCCGCGAAGACACAAGAATCACACACACACACCTGTGGGGGAGATTGCAGACATTTCCGAAGCGCAGGGCCCAATGGTCTGGGGTGAAACCAAGGCAGTTTGCTTTGGTTCCCGTTGATGGAATTTCTGCTCTTCCCTGGGGCTGCTTGGGTCCGCAGAGACGCAAGGATCACACACACACACCTGTGGGGGAGATTGCAGACCCCGCTGCAGATTTTTGGCTCCTGGTTGACTCCTTCCTATCATTCTTAAATCCTATACAAGGAAAGTGAAATGTCTTTGTAACGTAAACTATGCAAACTTAACTCTAGGATGTATTGCCACTTGAGACGATGGGATGTAAGAGAGTTGTGGTCCTTGTGGAGGTGGTCAGTCAGCTGCCAAGATAAGAGCTGCTTCCCCTCAGCTGGTGATTATTAAAAATATTAAAGGAAATATGTCTTATTCCTGGAGTTTCATCTCTGCACCTCCAACCCGACAGGACATTACTGCTTCAACTGTGGACCTCAGAGCTGAGTGATGGGGCAGCGAGGCTGCCCAGGGTCTGGTGCAGAGGCTCAGACAGAGTGCATGTGCCAGGGTTCCGGAAATGTCCTTGAAGCTGTGCCTTCCTCCAAATCCTGCCTCCCTCTGAGGGTAAGGCCATGTGCAGGGTGAGCTCCCTCACCTGTGGTATTCCAGAGAAACAAAGCAAGGACTAGTCTTGGCCCTAGGCTGAGAGCTGAGATGACCCAGCAGTTGTAGAGAGGGAGGACGAGGACTGCTAGAGATGACCCAGGTCTGTGGACAGTGGAGGGTCATGGGCCACTGCTGCAGTAAATCTGGTACATCAAAGCCATAGCCATGTTACCTAAATGACAGTGAAAATGACAGTTTTTGAACCCCTGCACTGCTCCCCACCGTGAGTCCTGAGCATTGGTGAAAGCAGGCTGGGCCGAGCTGACTTGAGGCTGAGGTCTCACTTTATCTCCCATCCTCTTGGGGAAATCCTGAGTCCAAATGAGCAAGTCTGAGGCTGTTGGGGTTAGGCCCCCAACATAGCTTTCTGGGGGACGCCAGATTTCACGCCATAATAAATACTCCAGGATCCCCATCAAGTTGCATTCTGACCAGTGTTCATCAGCTGATCTCACTAACCCACATCCTTCACTGTAGTGTAGGGATGCAGGACGGGTGATAATACATTGGGGACATAAACCCACCCAGGACATGCCACGGGCCACAGGCAAAACTTGCATGAATGAAGGCCCCCATGTGGGTATGGGACTGACCAGAAGGGATGGGAACGCTGGGAGGAACGAGGTCAGAAAGGCCGCTGGGAAAAGGCTGAGAAGCTCCCCTCTGGCGATGTCTTTGCTCATGACTCTTGGGTGGATGTACCCTGAGTTCACAGAGACGCATCTCAGGGGTGCTGGGGGTGGGTCCATAAACCTGCCTGTGTTGGCATCAGTCGTTACTGAGGCTGGCTCCTGTGGGAACGTCCCAGTAAGCCGCAATTATGCTTTATGGGGCATCTGTCCCTCAGAGAGATCAAACGGCACCTCCTCTCAGGGAGTCCACCTGTTCTCGGGGTTAATAACACCCTGCTGCTCCAGCAGATCACAGGGCAGGGTGACCCAAATCCTCCCACAAGAAAGGTTGGTGGGTATGTGCTGGCCCTTCCCAGGGTCCCCTCCCAGCCTCTGCTGTGCCAGTGAGTGTGGGCAGACATCGGGCGCTTGGGGCAGAGTGACATTCGGCCGCTGCCCAGCACACAGCCTCTTCCTGCCTTCCTGCAGAGGCTGGGGAGGGTGGGGCCAGGGCCTTGTCCAGGCCAGTGCAGGAAGGGCAGCAGAGAGAGACTCTGGGCCCCGGTAAACAAAGCCACACTGGCTCCAGACCTCTTCCAGGCCCAGGGTCGGAGAATCCCCGGTGCCGCCCCAGCCCACCGGAGAGGCTGCCCAGACCCGTTTCAGTTTGGATGGGGCCGGGCAGCTCGGCGGGCTGTACTCTCACGAGCTTGAGATCAGAGGCTGGCAGCACCCGGCAGGAATGTCCTGGCCGGACGCAGCCTCCTTCCAGACCCCAGTGCCCACAGCGGCCCACAGGAAGTTCAGAGGGTAGGATTGTCCTCCCCACGCCTGAGACCCCCACAACCGCAACCGCACGGGCTAGGTCTTGACAGCTCAGAGCCAACCCGCCGGAGTAAACCACGCCCCTGTCGGCTCAAGCTACGCCCCCACCGGCGCAAACCACGTCCCCGTAGACAGAAGTCACACCCCCAGCCGGCTCTGATCTATCTCGGCCATCGCAAGCACCGCCCCATAAGGCGCAGGCCACGCCCTTCGCTCCGCCTCAGTGCCTGCGCAGACCACGCCCCGCCCCGGCTGGCCCCTCTGCCCCTCAGCGCGCATGCTCCAACCCCGCCCACCCTTCGTGACCCGCCCAGCCTTGGCCTCTTACTCCCGCCTCTCGCTGCAGGACCCGGCCTTCTTTCTCACCCGCCTATTGCCGTATTGGGTTGCTCTTGCTCTGACCAATGGGAAGGCGCCGCTGGGCCCGGCCCTCCCGGCGTACGTCCGGTTAAGTGAGGTCGCCGGGCACCGGGCGCCCGGTACGGTGTGTCACCATGTGGCGCTACAGTACGTGTGCTGGGGTGCCTTGAGGAGGCTGAAGCTGAGCGGCGGGTAAGATGCGGAGCGGGCCGGAGGTGCGGACTCCGGCTAGCCGGGATGTGCGAGCCCCCGGGCTCACTAGCGGCTGGGGCGAGGCCGGCTGGGTGGTCGCGATGCAAGGGGCGCGGATCTCCGAGCCCAAGTTTTCCCAGGTGCTGACCGGAGCGAACTCAGCCGCGGCCGGCGAGGAGGCGTGTTGGGCTTGGGGTTGCCGCGGTTCGGGCTAGTCCCCGGCAGATCAATGGGGTGCCCACTGCAGCCTGCGCACGTCGCCAATGTGGAGGAGCCGCCAAGGCAGGCGCCTGCGCTGCTGCTGCTGCTGCTGCTGCTGCTTCCTGCTGGGCTGCCAGGGAGGCTTCCTGGGGCTTCAGGGGTGGGAGAAGCCCTTAGATGTTAGTGTGTGTGTGTGTGTGTGTGTGTGTGTATGGTTGTGAAACAAGCCCTCAGGCCTGAGTGTGTCACATGCTGACACACTCTCACACTCAGATCTGGGGGCTTATTTCACAAGCCCTCAGTCAATCAAGCCCTCAGATCTTAGTGGTTGTGTGAGAGTGTGAGACAAACCTTCAGGCCTGAGTGTGAATGTGTGTCAGCATGATGTGACGAGCCCTTCGGTCTGAGTGTGAGTGTGTGTGAGAGACAAGCCCTCAGATCCGATGTGTGAGTGTGTGAGAGACAAGCCCTCAGATCTGATGTGTGAGTGTGTGAGAGGACAAGCCCTCAGATCCGATGTGTGAGTGTGTGAGAGAGACAAGCCCTCGGATCCGATGTGTGAGTGTGTGTGAGGGACAAGCCCTCAGATCCGATGTGTGAGCGTGTAGAGAGACAAGCCCTCAGATCCGATGTGTGAGTGTGTGAGAGAGACAAGCCTTCAGATCCGATGTGTGGGAGTGTGTGAGAGACAAGCCCCTCAGATCCGATGTGTGAGGTGTGTGAGAGACAAGCCCTCAGATCCGATGTGTGAGTGTGGGAGAGACAAGCCCTCAGATCCGATGTGGGAGTGTGTGAGAGACAAGCCTTCAGATCTGATGTGTGGGAGTGTGTGAGAGACAAGCCCTCAGATCCGATGTGTGAGTGTGTGTGAGGGACAAGCCCTCAGATCCGGTGTGTGAGTGTATGAGAGAGACAAGCCCTCAGATCTGATGTGCGAGAGTGTGTGAGAGACAAGCCCCTGGATCCGATGTGTGAGAGTGTGAGAGGACAAGCCCTCAGATCCGATGTGTGAGTGTGTGAGAGAGACAAGCCCTCAGATTCGATGTGCAGAGTGTGAGAGAGACAAGTCCTCAGATCCGATGTGTGAGTGTGTGTGAGACAAGTCCTCAGATCCGATGTGTGAGAGTGTGTGAGAGACAAGCCCTCAGATCCGATGTGTGAGTGTGGGGGTTGTGAGAGACAAGTCCTCAGATCCGATGTGTGAGTGTGTGTGAGGACAAGCCCTTAGATCCGATGTGTGAATGTGTGAGAGACAAGCCTCAGATCCGATGTGTGAGTGTGTGAGAGACAAGCCCTCAGATCCGATGTGTGAGTGTGTGTGAGAGACAAGCCCTCAGATCCGATGTGTGAGTGTGGGAGAGACAAGCCCTCCAGATCCGATGTGTGAGTGTGCGAGAGACAAGCCCTCAGATCCAATGTGGGAGTGTGTGAGAGGACAAGTCCTCAGATCCGATGTGTGAGTGTGTGTGAGAGACAAGCCCTCAGATCCGATGTGTGAGTGTGTGAGAGAGACAAGCCCTCAGATCCGATGTGTGGAGTGTGGAGAGACAAGCCCTCAGATCCGATGTGTGAGAGTGTGTGAGAGACAAGTCCTCAGATCCGGTGTGTGAGTGTGTGAGAGACAAGCCTTCAGGATCTGATGTGTGGGAGTGTGTGAGAGAGACAAGTCCTCAGATCCGATGTGTGAGAGTGTGTGAGAGACAAGCCTTCAGATCCGATGTGTGAGAGTGTGAGAGACAAGTCCTCAGATCCGATGTGTGAGTGTGTGTGAGAGACAAGTCCTCAGATCCGATGTGTGAGAGTGTGTGAGAGACAAGCCTTCAGATCTGATGTGTGAGTGTGTGAGAGCAAGTCCTCAAGTCCTCAGATTCGATGTGTGAGTGTGTGTGAGTGACAAGTCCTCAGATCCGGTGTGTGAGAGTGTGTGAGAGACAAGCCCTCAGATCCGATGTGTGAGAGTGTGTGAGAGACAAGTCCTCAGATCCGTGTGTGAGAGTGTGTGACTGAGTGTGAAGATGAGCTTTGCCCTGAGAGCTGGAACATCTTCAGGATTTACCCCGCAGTGCTGGGATGGACCAGCTGCACACACAAGGCTTGTCCCTAGTAGAGCCTCCTCCATGTAGGACGCCTGTCTAGGCTATGGGAGGGACTAGCTCTGGGCTGCTTCCCGGGTGCTGCATCGTCTGTACCTGTCTGGAAGACTGGGACTCAAGTACAGCATTGGGCAGGGGTTGGGGCAGCTGAGGGGGCTGCACTGGACAGGGCCAGGCTGCGGAACCCCTGGGGCTGCACATGGGAGTATGAACTGTCTGGCTCTCTCTCCTCTGGGCTGGCCCCGCCTCGACAGTCCTGGTTGCTTCCCCCTCACTCACTCCCACACTAACATTGTGACCCTTGGATAGGAATGGACCCTAGGAGAGGAGGGTGAGGCCTACATGGGGCACAGAGGCCCAGTCAGTACCCTCCTGTTCAGGGATACCCCTGTGATGACCACACATAGGGTCATCCCTGCAGCACTGGCTCTTGCCAACCAGAGGGGCCATTCTGGGCATCTAAGTGGCCCCAGCGGCCAGCTGTGACCAGTCCCAGCACGTCCATATCTATCGACTCTCCCTGGCTCTGCCCCATCTGGGTTTTGCCACTCTGACTCGGCCTGCCTATGCTTTCTGAGTCGGACAGAAGGGAGAGACCAGACTGTGGATTCAGCCTCATGATTACAGTAGTGGCCCACAGTAAAAGCTTTTCAGAGTTGACTCAGCCTGACTGATGCTTTTCCTGAGTCAAGTGTGAAAACTGAGCTTGCTGGAGATTCCTCTCTGGGATGATGGGGGTGGGGGGCAGAATTTAACATTCTTCCTTTTTTGCTTGTTTGTTTTTTGGGTCACACCAGGCAGTGTTCAGGGGTTACACCTGGCTTAGTGCTCAGGGAATCACTCCTGGTGGTGCTGGCAGACAAATGGGAGTCTGGGAATCAAACTCAGGTTGGCTGTGTGCAAGCTCCTTACCAGCTGTCTTATCGCTCCGGTCTGTGGAGTTTAACTTTCATGCAGCCAATCTGGTCCCTGGCACCGGCTCACCGTCCTCACTTTCTTCCTTGCTGTCCCCTCCACAGCACCCATGGGGCCCAGAGGTGGGAGAGCACCGCCTGCCAGCGAGCACTGCGCTACCATGTGGGGGGAGCAGATCCACGGCTTCACAGTGCGCCAGGTGAGTCAGCTTCCTCTGCTGTGTGGGGCCTCTGCCCGTCCCAGTATCTAAGGCAGGCATAGAGGGTTCTGAGGCTGCTCCAGACACAGGCTGGACAATTCCTCCCATGCTGTGGCTCATGGTGCTTGCAAGGAGATGCTGGCTGCTTGGACAGAAGCTCTGAGCTACCTTTCCTCAGACAAAGAGCAGAGATCCTGGGACTGAAAGATACCAGCGAATCTGCTGCTGAGCTCACCTCCCTCTCAGGAACTGGTCAGAGAGCCAGAACTTGCTGCTTTGGGTCAGCAGCAGCCACGTGTGGTACAGGGCTGAGCCCAGGCTGTTTATGTGATGAAGGTTCCTTGAACCTGCAGGTCAGCCTTCCTCTGCCTCCCAATCCCTTCCCAGGGGCAGCTGGCTCCTGTAGCAGGCAGCCGGCTCCTTCACGACCCGGCAGGATTGGGAGCTCAGCTCCCATTCAGGATGAGGACAGAAAGAGGTGGCCCTACATTGACCAGGAAATCCAGTGTAGTCCTGCTACCTTGGCCTGTTGGAACTGTGGTTGGGAAGCTTGTGGGCAGGACAGCAGAAAATGGAGATTTCTTGGATCTTTGGATCCTGGAAACTGCTAAAGTGCACTCAGAATCCTGGGCATCCGAGCTGCTTCAGAGGGTCTAAGACAGGGTGGGTGTTCCTGGGAGACCTAGGCCTGTGCCTGAAGTGGGTGTCTGGGCTTGCTTCCCCACTCCATGTTGATGGGTCCCTCTGCTGCCTTCCATTCCCTTGTGCTTATGGCTGTCCTGCCCCTGCCCTGCAGGTGACGCCTGTCCCCGAGTTGTTCTTAACTGCGGTGAAGCTGAGTCATGAGGGAACTGGGGCCCAGTACTTACACCTGGCACGTGAAGACTCCAACAACCTGTTCAGGTGAGTGTGCCCCAGGCCTGCTGCCCATCCTCCACAGTTCTCTCCAGGGCAGTCCTAAAGAGGGACCACCTATAGATCCAGGCCCTCAGCTCCCTGCAGGTCTTCACAAATGATCACTCAGCTTTCTTTGTCTGTGTGGCCAGGACCAAGCCCAAGGTCACTCACATGCAAGGCAAGCTCTCCATGACAAAGCAGCACTCAGCCCCAAACATGGTTTGAAAGACTCCCCATGTTCCAATGTTCCTTCCACAAACTGAGGGGATGGCAGTTAGGATGTGTCATGTTCTATGTGACGTTCATTCTCATCATTGCTCCACACTGCTCTAACCACATTTCAGTGCATGCACTGTACTGCACTATACCATACTACAGTAAAGTGCTCTGTGCTGTACCGTGCTATGATAGATGCCACCGTAGGGCACTCGTGATAGATGCCACTGTACTTCACTGTGCTGTAATAGATGCCACTGTACTGTACTGTACCATACTATGGTAGAATGCACTGCACAGTACCATACTGTAATAGATGCCACTATACTGCACTGTACCATACTACAGTAGAGTGCACTGCTCTGTGCCATACTGTAATAGATGACACTGTACTGCACTGTACCATACTACAGTAGAGTACACTGTGCTGTACCATGCTGTAATAGATGACACTGTACTGCACTGTACCATACTACAGTAGAGTACACTGCGCCTGTACCGTGCTGTAATAGATGTCACTGTACTGCACTGTACCATACTACAGTAGAGTACACTCGCGCTGTACCGTGTTGTAATAGATGACACTGTACTGCACTGTACCATACTACAGTAGAGTGCACTCGCGCTGTACCGTGCTGTAATAGATGTCACTGTACTGCACTGTACCATACTAAAGTAGAGTGCACTGCACTGTGCCGTACTGTAATAGATGCCACTGTACTGCACTGTACCATACTACAGTAGAGTGCACTCGCGCTGTACCGTGCTGTAATAGATGTCACTGTACTGCACTGTACCATACTACAGTAGAGTGCACTGCGCTGTACCGTGCTGTAATAGATGTCACTGTACTGCACTGTACCATACTAAAGTAGAGTGCACTGCACTGTACCGTGCTGTAATAGATGTCACTGTACTGCACTGTACCATACTACAGTAGAGTGCACTGGCGCTGTACCGTGCTGTAATAGATGTCACTGTACTGCACTGTACCATACTACAGTAGAGTGCACTCGCGCTGTACCGCGCTGTAATAGATGTCACTGTACTGCACTGTACCATACTAAAGTAGAGTGCACTGCACTGTACCGTGCTGTAATAGATGTCACTGTACTGCACTGTACCATACTATAGTAGAGTGCACTGCACTGTGCCGTACTGTAATAGATGCCACTGTACTGCATTGTACCATGCTACAGTAGAGTGCACTGCACTGTGCCGTACTGTAATAGATGCCACTGTACTGCACTGTACCATGCTACAGTAGAGTGCACTGTGCTGTGCACTCTGTGTGCTCAGAGCATATATGAGCACTGTGTCTGCCTTCCCCTGTATTGCCCACAGCGCTGTTCCGACCACCCCTATGGATAGCACCGGCGTGCCGCATGTCTTGGAGCACACAGTCCTCTGCGGCTCTCAGAAATACCCATGCCGAGACCCTTTTTTTCAAGATGCTCAACAGGTCCCTGTCGACATTCATGAATGCCTTCACAGGTGCGCCAGCCCCTGCAGCCAGTGCTTGCGAGCGAGTCCATCCTTGGCCCTGCAAGTCAGGATGGGCTACTTGGGGAAGGGTCAGGACTTAAGTGCTGCAGCTGTAGGGGCCTCTGTCAGCTCAGCTGAGACCCTGTGGCTGTGAGGTTGAGCTGCTGCTGTTTGAAGTTTGGCTTTCAGGGTGGGGGCAATGTATGGGCTGTTGACCTTATGAAGTGACAGACAGGCATGGACAACTCTGGATTTGAGGCCTCTGGTGGCCTCTGGATCACTGGACCTGTGGTCCACTGGGGCCCTAGTGGGAGGGCCGAGCTGCTGCTGTGGGGAGAGGGGGTTGCAGGGAGCTTCTCACAACCCCCTGTTTCTCTGCTCCCAGCCAGTGACTACACCATGTACCCATTCTCCACACAAAACCCCAAGGACTTCCAGAACCTCCTGTCTGTCTACCTGGACGCCACCTTTTTTTTCCGTGCCTGCGGGAGCTGGATTTTTGGTGCGTGGATTTCAGGGGTTTTGAGGCAGCTCCGATGCCTACAGGCGACACATCTCTGAGCGCCACTCTCTCTCCTTCAGGCAGGAAGGATGGCGGCTGGAGCACAAGGACCCCCAGGACCCTCAGACCCCCACTGGTCTTTAAAGGCGCCGCCTTCAATGAGATGAAGGGCGCGCTTTGGAGTGTCCGCTTTGTCATGAGAGGCTTGGTCTGAGCTGGCGGGCCATCTCTCCTGGCTGCTGTCCTTATGGGGACTCTCTGGATAGGCCAGGATGGCACTACAAGAAGAAGGCCCCGACTGGGAGCATTTGTTCCCTGTGTCCACACTCCCACTGTGGGGGCCCCGCCGCTGTCTGCCACATGTACCGCCTCTTGGTCCCCCTTTGCTCCCGCCTCTAGCACAGAGGTCTTGGAGGGCCTCAGCATCATGACAGGGCCAAGGTGTCCAGCTCTTGTGGGGCAGGCAATGGGCTGAACCATGCACACCTGCACATTCTTCACTCTGCTGCTTCCTCTGAAAAGTACTTCTCAAGACCTACCAAGAGGCCAGGGAGTCGGCCCACAAGCCTGGAGTGAGTGCTTTGTGTATGGTTCCCTGAGCAGTGCTAGGTGCTGCCCCCCATCCCTGTGAAAGTGTCGTGCGAGGGTAAAACATCTTAGCTCTGACACAGAAGAATCCACATGGGCCTGAACCTACGCAACATCAGGAGACCCTCCATTTCCAGGTGACCTCCACGAAGCTTGAGGCTTGTGGTGCCCCTGAGCGTGCCCGTGTTCCCCACCTGGATGCCATTCATTTCTGCTCTATCTGGCCATGGCTCCCATGCACCAGAGCAGCAGAAGCAGGAGGAGGGGTTTTGGCTGGGGCACTGTCCCCGCACACACCCATCCTGCATCCCCCACTCACCCAACCTGGGTTTCTCTCTGTAGACAGACAACCAGACCATCTTCTCACAGCACCTCCAGAACCAGCTTCTGCCTGACCACACGTATGCGGTGGTCTCAGGGGGTGACCCACTCTGCATCCCAGACCTCACATGGGAGCAGCTGAAGCAGTTCCACGCCACACACTACCACCCCAGCAATGCCAGGTACCCTACCCCGTATCTGCACACTTGGCCCTGCTCCTGGGGTGTGCTGTACACAGGTCTGCCCCCCACCTGCTCCCTGGGCAGCTGCTGTCTTGGGACCCATCCTGTTTGCAGAGGGACCCAAAAGGCCTCTGTCCTTTCAAAATGTCTGTGGTCTCGGGACTCACCTTGGGCCTGGCACTCTCCCCGTGAACGCCAGCAGGGAGACGGCTTCCTTGTGTTTAAGAGCAAACGTGTCTTGACAGAAAGTCCAGTGAGTCAGTGCCTGGTGGTTGGGGCTGCGGTTCCAAGATGTGTCTCGTCTCAGCTAGCGTCTCTTGGAGCTTTGTTTCTGCCCCTCGTGCACGAGCTCCCTTGGCTGGCTCCAGGCTCCAGGTTGTTGCTTCTGAGGGGCTCTGCGTGTCCCACTTTGCTCAGACAGTATGAAGAAGTGGGAGAGCCATGCCCCATTGTTTCCCCACAGGCGTCATCGTTGACACCTGAAGGTGACAGGCCTCTCAGACAGGTGGCACAGGTCGCCTCCACAGCACTACTCCGGGCCCCTCAGATGGTACAAGGCTGCCCCCACAGAGCCACTCTGGGCCACTCAGATGGCACAGGCTATCCCACAGAGCCACTCTGGGCCCTCAGATAGTACAGGCTTGCCCCACAGAGCCACTCGGGGCCCTCAGATGGCACAGGTTGCCCCACAGAGCAGCTCTGCTCACCAGGGCAGGAGTCAGATGCTGCCTCACCCCTGTGCCCCCTTTGTGCCCTTTGGGACTTTCCCCTGCTGTGAGGCAGGACGAGGGCCTCCATTGTTGAAGACCCTCCTGACTCCAAGGGGCCCTGACAGAAGCAGACGCCTGGTGGGGAGAGCCCCACACCACTTGGCCTGTGTGTTCCCTTCAGGTTCTTTACCTATGGGAACTTCCCTCTGGAGCGGCACCTGCAGCAGATTCAGGGAGGAGGCACTGAGCAAGTTCCAGAGGATTGAGCCCTGCACTGCTGTGCCTGCACAGAAACTTTGGGACAAGCCGGTGAGCACATGTGTCTGTGTGTGTGAGACAGGTGGGGCCCAGAGCAGGTCAGAGCTCAGTAGGCAGGGAGGAGGGATGTGGTCTCGGGGCAGAGAACTGTTTCTCTGTGCCTGACAGCGCTCAACTCCTCACACCTTTGTGTCAGCCTGTCCTCAGGGGCCAGCTTCAAGACTTCACACTCCCCATACACCCCGCACACCCCTCCACGCTGCTCCCTGGGGCTGGTATTAAGCCCCTCACACTCCCCACGCTCCCCACACCTGGCCATATCACTCCTTGGAGCTGGTCTCAAGCCCCCTGTCTTTTGCAGAGAACGTCTCAGATCACGTGGCCCTGATACCCTGGCTGCAGACTCCTCCAAGCAGACCACAGTCAGTGTGAGCTTCCCTCCTGCCACAGTGAGTAGCTCTGGAGCCCTGGCCCCAACAGTGAATGTTCCCTGGACCCAACCCCACAGTGGGTGTGCCCTGACCCCTGGCCCCCCACAGTGAGTGTTCCCCTGGCCCCTTGCCCCCTAAAAATAAATATGCCCCAGGCCCCAGTGCTCCGTGGTAAGTGTGCACGGAGGCCAGGTTTGGCCCCGGCAGCAGAGGGGCTGCTTCTCACTTCTGGGGCACTGGTACCGTGGACCATGGTGTCTAGAGGTTCACCAGAAAGCATGTCGGGGTTACAGCACCTTGGGAGCAGGGAAGTGCTGTGTGCTGTACCCTCAGACACCTGTAGGCCCAGAAGCAAACCCAGAACCAAACATGGGGGAACTGTGGGCGCCTCGGCCATGCCGCCCCTCAGTGATGGTGCGGCAGAGTCAGCCCAGGGTCAGGATCCTGCCTGCAACCCACAGGCCTTACAGGCACAAGCGTGCTGGATCTCCAGAGCTGCCGGGGAGCATCTGCTGGCCTGGGCATTTGTGGGCTGGGTCCATGGGATGTTTCTCAGGGCTGCCTCCCTCTTGACGCACAGAATCACCGACAACTCTGAGGCCTTCACACTGAGCCTGCTGTCCTCGCTCCTGCTCAGCGGCCCCAACTCCCCTTCTACAAGGCACTCATTGAGTCGGGTTAGGCAGTGACTTCTCTCCAGAAGCTGGGTGAGCCCTGCGCCCTGCCCCCAGGCACACTCTTCCTGACACTTTGCCTGTCACTGTAGGGACTGGAGGGGACTCAGCCTCCACCCCTCGCACACACTAGCCCAGGCTTCGGGCCCCACAGCGGGCGGTAGGCTGGCACCCTGTGTCTTAGCTCCCCTGCCATTCTGAAGGAAATTGATTCTTCTGCCCCCGCTTTCTAGGCTGATCTCTCTGGAGTCTGTAGCGTGGTTCCTAGAAATGTTGACCAGGAGCCCAGAGCAAGGGTACTATGGGTGGCAGCTGTGGTGTTCAGTTCTGTATATCCCTCTGGTCCCTGAGGCCTGTGCCTGAGCTAAGCCCTGAGCGCTGCTGGGTGTGACCCAGGGAAACAAAAACCAACAACAACAACAAAAAAAAAAATCAACCAGTTGTACCAAAAAGCAGCTCCGTGGTTCTTTGTGGTTGGCTAATGTTGGGTCGGGTAAGGGGATTCTCAACTGCTCTGGGGCCTGGCCTTGCTGGATGCCGGGCCAAGGGCACTGACCTTGCCCCCTGCCTGCAGGTACAGCGGCCACACCCGGGAGGCCTACTTCAGCGTGGGCCTGCAGGGCATCGGGAGGGGATGTGGGGCAAGGTCTGCAGCATCATCGACAAGACCATCGCAGAGGTGGCCGAGTGAGTGGGCTCAGAGTGTGTCCCCATGGACCCTGGCCCCGCTGTCTCCCAGCCCCCAGCCCAGGGCCCAAGTGTCCCCCATGGACCCTGGCTCTGCTGCGCCCCAGTTCAGCCCCGGTGCGCCCCCACAGGAAGGGTTTTGAGGATGACCGCATCGAGGCTCTGTTGCATAAGCTCCGAGATCCAGATGAAGCACCAGTCTGTCAGCTTTGGGCTTGCCCTGACCTCGGTATGTGGCACCGATGCCCCCTGCTCCCACCCCGTGCTCTCACACTTGACCTGGTTCTTGGCTCTGGCTGCACCAGTGCCACAGCTGGGCCTGCAGTGAGGCCGTGGCATCTGGTGAAGAGTTGTGTCATCTTTAGCCCAGAGGTCACAGAACACCTCAGGAGCTGGGGACATGTCTGGCTGGCTGGCAGGAGCCCCTCGGTCCCAGGCCATGACAGGGCCATGTAGGGCAGTGACTCAGTTCTTTAGTTTGTGCCCTTCTAGCTCTGCTGACTTTCTATTAAGGTGAAGACTTTAAAGGAGAAGTGATTTTAACTATTTATTGACAATTATATTTCCAAAATAATCTACATTTGTGCTTTTATGTTAGGAGAAACAGATTTGTTTATTTAGGGAATTGGTGAGCCCCATCACCAAGCAGTTCTTACTCCTGGTTCAGGACTTACTCCTGGCTCTTGAGCTTGGAAGTCACTCCTGACAGTGTTTGGGGGATCATTTGTGGTGTTAGGGATTGAACCAGGGTGTGTAAGACAAGCATCTTCCCTACTGATTTATCACTCAAGACCCCCAAAATAGACTTAAAGCTTTTATTTTAACTGAAGAATGGCTTAACTTTATTTTCAAAGATTTTAATGATATGCCTCCCGGGAACCATGGTGCCAGAGAGCCTTTCCTATTGATGCAGAGGTCCCTTTTCTCCCAGTACATAGCATCCTGCTGGAACCACGATGGAGACCCTGTGGAACTCCTCAAGTTGGGGGCCAGATGGCCCAGTTCAGGCAGTGCCTCAAGGAAAACCCAAAGTTCTTGCAAGAAAAAGTGAAACAGTACTTTCAGGTAAGAAAGTGAAGAATTAATTGTTTCTGAACTTTGAACCAGAGGTGTGTGTGTGTGTGTGTGTGTGTGTGTGTGTGTGTGTGTGTGTGTGTGTGTGTAGCGCCTGGTGTATGCGCCGCACGTGTGGGTATGTGTGTGTGTGTTTGTGTGTGCTTTTGTCCAGACTAAGTGAGTATTAGAAAACGCACATATCAAACGTGCTGCTTTCTGTTCCCACACACACTGTCCAGTGTGTCCACGCAGCCTGCATATGAGTGTGTTTGCCTGCCCAGCCCTGCCTGTGTGTGGCTTCCTGCAGACCGGGGTGAACTCTGGGGTCCGGTTGACTTAGCACCCCCCACCCCACTCCCACCTCTGGACTCCGCCTTGTCCTGCAGCACCTGTGGATGTATGGCTCTGTCCTGGGCTGCTCCCACTGAATCCAGTGACTGGAAGGGGCCTGCTCTGCAGGAGGGATGTAGCAGGGCTGGTGTGAGTGTGTGGCCTGTCCTTCAGCTGTCCCTCTGTGACCCCCTGTCACCCCTGACTCTAGCTCCGCATGGTGTTTGCATGCTCACACCCAAGTGTTCTTGGCTGACTCACACATGCTAGACTCCGGGAAGCTGCTCATGTCATGTGCATCCAGGGAGGAAGGCCACGGGCTGCTGTGGTTCTTTGTCCATGCAGTGGCAGAGATCACAAGGGGCCACAGCACCATGGCCCTCAACCTGGCCTGCCAAAGTGGCAGTGTGACTCTGTGCTTCCAGAACAACCCACACAAGCTGACACTATCCATGAAGCCAGACGACAAGTACACCGAGAAGCAGATGCAGCTGGAGGCAGAGAAGCTAAAGCAGAAGGTGGCAACACTGTCCCCGCAGGACAGACAGAGCATCTATGAGAAAGGTCTGAGCCCCGCCCACTCCAACCTGCCCCAGTGCCACTGGGGGGCAGCCTCAGGGCAAGCGGACTCCTGACTGCAGGGTTACTTGGGTGGTGTCCCCACAAACCAAGTTCCTATGCACATGTGCTAGTGATAGCAGGGGACCGACCCCAGGAGGCGACATGGAGTGGTGACCTCCCCCTATCCCCAGACACATTAGTGATCTCACCCTCAGACACAGAATAGTGAACCCACCCCAGACACACCAGTGACCCCACCCAGTCAGCAGTGACCCTACTCCCAGGAGGGGACACGGAGCAGCGACCTCACCCCACCCCAGACACAAGCAGTGACCCCCACCCAGACAGCAGTGACCCACCCCGGAGGGGACACTGGAGCAGTGACCTCACCCCATCATCAGACACAGCAGTGACCCCCCCACCCAGACAGCAGTGACCCTACCCCGGGAGGGGACACGGAGCAGTGACCTCACCCCATCATCAGACACAGCAGTGACCCCCACCCAGACAGCAGTGACCCTACCCCCGGAGAGGACACGGAGCAGTGACCTCACCCCATCATCAGACACAGCAGTGACCCCCACCCAGACAGCAGTGACCCTACCCCAGACAAAGCAGTGACTCCACTCCTAGGAGTGGACATGGAGCAGTGACCACACCCCGAGGGTTCACGGAGCAGACAGCACCGGGCGGGCCCTACTAGGGGAGGCAAGGAGAGCCCTGCCTATCTCCCCGCCCCTTTGAGCTGCAGAGCCTTCGCAGAGTCTCACAGGCCTGCTCGCTGCTGTCTCTGAGCAGTGATCTGTGGGTGTGTGAAGCCTTCTGGGTCTGTTGAAGCCAGGTGTGAGTGCAGATGAGCCCTATCTGTCTGGGGCACCAAGGATCAGCACTGGCCTTGGCTGGCAACCAGTGAGGCCTACTCTACCTCTGGATTCCCAGCACAGCCTCGGCCTCCAGTGTAGACATTCAGGCCTGATGGAAGCTGCAGGGGAAAAGAAGCCCTGGGAAAAAGCTGTGGAAGGGGAGAGCAGGAAATGCTAGAAACTTCTACAGACTCGGTAGGAAGGGAGGTGCCCCAGGTTGCAGCTAAGCCTGTGGAGGTTCATGTCCAGAGCTGGACAGAGTTGTCTGGAGTCTTGGTGGGCCTTGGGGGCTGGCCAAGTCATCTTCCACATGCCCTGCATTGAGGGTCCTTCTCAGTACGTGGGGACCAGTGGAGGTGAGTGGCTGCAACGATCTCCCTTCCCATCCTCTGAGCTACCAGACAAGACCACAGAGCCTCCGGTACCTGAATTGCCAAGCTCTGCTGATTCTCCTAGATTCGGGCAAGGATGGGGAAGCAGGGGCAGCACAGGGGGTCAGAGCATGCGCGGACTCAGGGCAAGGACTGCTTCCTGGGCTCAGACCCTGAGCCAGCCTGTAGCTGGGGTCACTGTCCTGTGTGCCATCAGGGTTTGATCCTGCAGAAGGAGCAGAGTGGAAGCCCAGGGACGCTTCCTGTCTCCCTGCACTCAAAGTGTCGGACATCGAACCCATGCTCCCATCCACCGAGGTGCACGTGGCCCTGGCAGGTGAGTTCAGACCCACCCCTGCCTTCCGGCCTCCATGGGTCTCTGAACTTTGCTCATGTCGGACGCATTGCACCCACACTGGGCTTGGCTCTGGATACCACAGAGTCATATCACATGAGGGCAGGGACTATGGCCGGGCACCCCCATGCAGCTTTGGACAGAGAAGTGCGGCAAGGAAGGAGGTCCAGGAGGAGTGCTAGGCCCGGCGGTTCCAGTCCTCTGATCTAGTTCCGCTCTGCCTGTTGAAGCTGAGAATCAACAGCACCGGGGTTGGCAGGACCCAGGTTTGGGTCGGAGGCCCTGGAGCTGGCACTTTTGGGCTCCAGCAGATAGCAGAAAGGGCAGCCAGCATGTGTCAAGCTTCCCAGCCCTGTCTGTGAGGACACCCCAAGGTTAGGCTGGTCACCATGGGCCATGAGCTGAGTTGGGGAGTTGGGGACCTCTGTATCTGTGCCCACCTCATCCAGTCCTGTGCCGATGAGAACCTGGCAGAGGCTATGTCCCCTCCAGAGCTCAGACTGGTCTGTGGGTGTGTGGAGATGGTGGACTCAGGCTTGTGCTGGCTCTGGCACATTCCAAAGGCAGGTGGAAGCTGCAGAGGCATGACTGAGCTAGGGGCCGTTAGGTGGGACCTGCTTCTGGCCTGTGGGAGTGGGTGGTGGGCAAGTGTGTGTCATGGCCTGTGGAATGGGCAGCGGGCGGTTGTGTGTCTTGGCCTCAAGTAGCCCAGACCTAGAGAGCCAGAGCCATGGAACAGCCGGGAGGGCCTTGGCCTGACATGCGGCCAGCCTGAGTTTGATCCTGGCTTCCTAGAAACCCGGCTTCCAGAACCTCTGAACCCCCCAGATCTGACCCCAAAACAAATCAGCAAAGGCCAGTTTCCCAGGCTCTAGACTAAGAGTGAGGTGAGCCCACATGGCTGATCTGTGGGGCTGCCGCTGACCTCTAGCCCTCCTGCCCTCCGCAGTGGGAGATACTCCTGTGCAGTACTGCCCGCAGCCCACCAATGGCATCGTCTACTTCGGGCTTTCTCCAGCCTCAACTCCTGCCTGAGGAGCTGCGGGCCTACGTGCCCTCTTCTGCCGCACGCTCACCAGGTATGGCCAAAGGGTACAGGGGAGAGGTAGGGATGGCGCCCCACAGGGCACTGTCTGCTGATGCTCATCAAGTACAGCCATGGAGTGCAGGGGATGGGGTGGGATGTGGTACCTACAGGTTGCTGTCTGCTGATGCCCACTAAACATGGCTAGGGTGCTCGGGGCCACAGAGTTGGGCCATGGAACTGGGTGCTTGATGATGTGTTCCCTGGCTCCAGGCTGGGCTGTGGCCTCCTCAACTACCGGGAGCAAGCACAGCAGATCGAACTGAAGACAGGGGGCATGACGGTGTCCCCCCATGTGCTCCCCGACTTCGAACCTTGACTCCCTATGAGCAGGTACTCCCTCACCCCATCTGGGCAGGCAGGCCTACTTGGTGCTGGGCCCTCCTCCCTGCCCTGTGCCCCTGACCCTTGCCCATCCTGTCCAGGGTGTCCTCTTCTCTTCCCACTGCCTGGACCGCAACCTGCTGGACATGATGCATCTCTGGGCTGAGATCTTCAACAAGTAACTTGGCCATGGACTTGGGGCTCTCACCCCCTGCAGCATGTCCTGTGGGCAGGGGGACATCTGGGACTCCGGGGAATGGCTCCCCAGCCCCCTTTCTCTGCTTTGGTGCCCAAGTCCCTGCTTTGAGGGAGGAGGGAGCGTGTCCGTGTGTTGGTGAAGATGGCAGCGCAGGACTTAGCCAGTGGTGTCCCGACTCTGGCCACCTCTATGCATCCCTTCGGGCAGGCAGGACCCTGACCCCTGCTGGGGACCTGCGGGAGACCTTTGGTGGCATGGACCAGGTGAAGTGTGTCGGGACTCATGGACCAGGTGATGTGTGTTGGGACTCAGGGACCAGGTGATGTGTGTTGGGGACTCATGAACCAGGTGGACGTGTGTTGGGGACTCAGGGACCAGGTAACGTGTCAGTGACTCAGGGACCAGGGGTGATGTGTGTTGGGGACTCATGAACCAGGTGACGTGTGTTGGGGGACTCAGGGACCAGGTGATGTGTGTTGGGGACTCATGAACCAGGTAACGTGTCAGTGACCAGGGACCGAAGGTACGTGTCAGTGACTCAGGGACCAGGGTGATGTGTGTCAGGGACTCGGGGACCGGGTGATGTGTCAGGGGACCTCGGGGACCAGGTGATGTGTGTCAGGGACTCGGGGACCAGGATGTGTGTCAGGGACTCAGGGACCAGGTGATGTGTCAGGACTCGGGGACCAGGTGATGTGTCAGGGACTGGGGACCAGGTGATGTGTGTCAGGGACTCGGGGACCAGGTGATGTGTGTCTAGATTAGGGCTCCCGGTCTCACCCACACCACAGCTGGCTGAGAAGGCCCTGCTCTGGCTCCTTGGATCCAGGTGAGGCTGATGAAGAAGGTGGCGGAGATGGCAGATGTACGGCCAGTGTTGAAGAAGCTCCCGCGCATCCAGAAGCACCTACTAAATGGCGAGGACATGAGGTGAGCTGTGCTCCGCAGGGTCCCCGGGGACCTGAGGTGGGCTGTGCTCCGCAGGGTCCCCGGGGGGACCTGAGGTGGGCTGTGCTCCACTTCGGCAGCATCCCAGGGCTGGCTGGGCTACCAGCTTTCTCCACAGGGGTGTGGGCTGCAGGGAGATGGGGGAATGAGGAGAGTGAAGGTGTATAGCAGTGCAGAGACATGGAGAATGGGAGGGTGGAGATGTGCATGGTGCGGGGTGGTGGATGAGGAGGGTGAAGGTGTACAGGTTGGGGCGGGCTGAGGCGTCTGAGGAGCCACCCACACCTGAGGGTTCCTCCATGGTGGTCAGCGGCCCTGGGGGTTATATTTGCCCGTCCCATGGGGTCTGGGGGGCTGCAGTAAGGGCAGGGTGGGGCCAAGGGCAGTGAGTCCCCTTCCTGGCATCATGGGTCTGCCGGGTGCAGGTGTGCCGCCGTGAATGCTGCTCCACAGCAGCTGCCACAGACAGAGAAGGCACTGGAGACCTTCTTGCGGGACTGGGGCGGAGCCGGAGGGAGAGGCCACAGTGTCAATAACTGGTGGAGGTGAGCAGGACCCAGTGGGCACCACCAGGGAGCACCACCCGGTGTCCACAACCAGGATCTGGGGCTGGGTCTCCAGGAAGTTTCCACTCAACTGTGCCATCCGTGCGCAGGAGACTGGAGGAAGTGATTTGGGAGTGGGGCCCATGCGTCTGCCACAGTCCTGCACCCATCATACGAGTAGCCACCAGCACTCAGGGGAGCATGTCTCCCATCATGCACCGGGACTGCACCCCGTGACCGTCAGCGCGCAGGAGGCCCCGGCTGAGCGCTTTGGTGAGCCTCTTGGAAACGTCCTTCTTCAGAAACCAACCCCCCAGAGGAGCCAGTGGGGTACGCAGTGGCGGCTCCCAGATCGCCAGGAAGCTGGTGACGGTAAGTGAGCAGCACCTAGCCTTCCTACCCGCTCCCCGGCCCCCACTGATGTTCACCTTCCTTCAGGGACCCTAGCTAAGCCCCGCCAGGTGAAGACACACTTCGTGCTACCCTTCCCGTCAACTATGTGGGCGTGCGTGAGGACGGCCTCGCATGGACCCTGACCACGCCAGGTGGGGCACGCATAGGAGCCCGAGCTGGGAGCGGTCAGGGCCTCACACAGCTTCTCTCATTTTCCTAATGAGTCAGAATTGCTTTCCTTTCTTTTCTGGTTTTGGGGCCACACCTGGCGGTGTCTAGAGTACTCCTGGCAGGCTTGGGAGCCTGTATGGGGTGATGGAAGTCAGCCAGGGCCTTACCTAGGGTGCTGCTTCCCAGCCCAGAATTACTGTGCGAAGGGAATGTGGCCTTTGGGGGGACGTACTCATGGCACCCTCCTGGGAAACCCCAGAGGAGGGACACTGGGTGTGCCCCCATGGGTGGACTTGGCAAGAGCCCTGTGCCTCGGGAAGGATCTAAATGTTCCAGAACCTTCCACTACAGCACTGGGTTCCATTGTCAGGGCAGCCTTCGTTGTCCACGGGCTGAGCAGGGACAAGGCTTGTCCCCATGAGGCTGCATGTCAGCTGTCCTAACGCTGGTGGTTTCAACATCTGTCCGCCTTCCAGCCTCGAAGATCCCTACGCGCCTGATGACATCCAATTCCTGCTCTTGGAGACCGGGAGAAGGGCGGCGCCGGGGGGGGGGGCGAGCTGAGCCACGGGGCCTCTTACCTTGTACTCATACAGGTGAGGGGCGGACTTTCCTGCTGTCTAGGTGAGGGCGGGGCCTTTGCTCTGGCCATACAGTTGAGTGTGTGGGGGGTCTCTCTGTCCCAGCAGTGCTGGAGCCTCCTTGCTGTGCCCTCCTTGAGGCTGCTCTGCTTCTCTGGGGGTCCTGGTGTAGGAGCCTGTCCTCCCCTGTTGCCCTGGGAACCCGCCTCCCACCTTCCTCTCAGGACCCCCACTCCACTGAGACGCCGCAGAGCTTCGTAAAGGCTGTGGACTGGGCTAAGGTAGGGCGCTCCCAGCAAGATATCGGGGAGGCCAAGCTGTCCGCTTCTCGGCCATGGATGCACCGTGGCCCCTTCTGACGAGGTTTGGGGGCTGTGGGGGACTCTCTCTAGCAACTCCTAGTGGGTGCCCTGCCCTGGGGTGCAGACTGAGCTCTCCGCCTGCAGCATGGACCACTTCCTGCACGGGCTGTCGGATGCCGTGAGGCAGACCCACCGCCAGCAACTCTTTCCGTCACCCACGAGCCTTGTCCATGTCAGCAGTAAGGGAGTCTTGACTGCCCTCCCACGCCCCACGGCCTGTCCTGATGTGCTGACTAGCCTTTTACCCGCAGGTACCTGGGCGTGGCAGAAGCGCACAGCCAGGCCATCCTTGGGCCCGAGAACCCTAAGCTTGCTAAGACTCTCCCTGGGTCATCAGATAGCCAGGTGGAGGCCGGTGGATCTTCGGCCCTACAGAGGGGCCTCAGAGGGGCCAGCAGCAGCATGTGTCATGTGCAAAGTCAAAACCTGAACCGCGAAACTCCCTGGGCGCTCATGGCTCCTCCTGGCGTCAGTCGGATATTGATTGTAAACGTGAGAATAAACCGCAGCTCCACTGACTGGGTCCTCATGTGGTGCTGGTCAGCGCCAGCAACACCTGGTACTCGCCTGGCCTGCCCCTTGGCCTCTAAGAGGGCTCCCAGGTGTGCCACAGGTGTGCGCTACGGCTGAGTCAGAGGCCAGAGTGGGAGGGGCTTACCTTGCACACGCCCACCAGGGTCCAATGCTGGCACCCTACATGGTCTCCTGAGCAGAGCCTGGAGTACTGCTGGGTGCGGCCCAAATACAGACACAGGTGCACTCCCTTGTGCAGGAGCCACAGCGGCTCCTGGCTGCATCCCTGTACACACGGCTCTGCCTCGCTGATACCTGCCTTGGCGCCTGGACACTGGGGACATAGCACAGGAGGTGCCTACAGGTGGGGAGCAAGCGTGTGCTTACTCCGTGGTGGTGGCACAGATGCAGCAGGGGCTGGGATCAGGTTCAAAGGTCACCAACACATAAAGTGCAGAAAATAACTTAGATGTTAGAAAACGGGCAAGCCTAGGGTGAGACGGCAGCAGCACTGGCGTAGTAGGGTCAGATGGCGCGGCCCGTCATGGCTGCATGCGAGCGCAGCTCACAGTGGCACCGACTCCGACACCTCCAGGCTGGCCTCATACTTGGCCAGATCTTCATGAGGGGCCAAAGCTTCAGCCACCACCGCTCCTTGGCATCCTGTGCCTGCAGGGCCGTAGTGAGCCCTGGCAACCCCCCACCCCA